>JBBPLC010000786.1:0-11087 GCA_038089535.1 Hemileccinum rubropunctum
CGATGGCGAGCATGAGGTCAGGCAATATGTAGGTGCAGTCTTTCGACACACACTACAGTGCACTACCAGGGCTCATAACCTGTTGAAAGCATACAGGTGGTAAGGTAGAGGAATACCTGACACTCACCAAGGTTTGAGGGGTTGGTTTCAAGAGATGGTTGCAGTAAGAACACAAGATGCTATTCGAACTCAGATGACTGAGTTCCAACTTATATACTACATGGAGCGTGTGACTATTTTCTAATGAGGCAAGCTACACTACAACTAGTAAGTAATAAGTAGCGTTGAGAGCTACTACATGGTGCTCAATCAACACCCCGCATACATCGCTCCCTCTGTCGTCACTTCTGACGAGTATCGAACTCCCTCCGCATCCTCTTCCCCACTTCTACCTGATGAACTCATGGCCATCCAGCGTGCTGAACTTGCGCACGAAATACGAACTAGAGGTACCATCTACGGAGAACTCACTGATACCCCCCTCTCTCGCTCTCATTCCCGATACAATGAAACCTGTTTCGAGTGCCATCATTTGGGATATCGGCATATTGACTGCCCTTGGTACCAGTGCCCATCCTGCCTTGTAACCACCCCGCACCACACTCAACAACGTTGCCCCCTCTGTCATCGCACTCCCCCTCCTCCTTTCTCCTCGCCGTCTAGTTCCTTCCGCTCCTCCGCATCCTCTGCTCGTCCTGTTCCCCCTCCACGTCCTCTGCTCATCCTGTTCCCCCTCCTCATTCTCGGGTCACACCAGCCCATCCCCGTCGTCATAACTGACAATCTCACTCTCCCATTTCTCGCGCCCCATCCCCATATGATTATGAGGATCCCTACAACGATGCCACCTATGCCAACATGACTGGCTCCCCTGGCGCCTCCTACCGCAACTTCTGACTCGCGCCTTTCACGAATTATCCTTCTCCGTAGTTTCAGATCTAGTAGGGGGGTAATGTTATGATTCACCTTTTTCTTTACCTTTCGCATTAGCATTCGTCTTACACTTCTTGCTAATGCCTTTCTTTCACACGACGACCACCGCTTTCTTCCGCTCTTCTCGCGATGGTCATCTTGATTACGAACTCTTATTTTTTGTTCCGACGGACAGCTGCACTTCCTTTATTCCAATAACTTCTGTTATCTTCCTCACACCACTTACCTTATCAGGCTTCCTCTGACCTCCCACTGCTACATAGCTTGGTCCGTGCACAGTTCCCCTTAGGTATATAAAGCCTGCCGTCGTTACCTTGTATTCTCTAAGCTAGACCTACCTGGAATAGCATCTTTGTTTCCTTCACTCGTCCATTGCTCTCTAAGTCACCCATCCTACTTTTGAGTGGACACTCGTCGTTCTACCTTCGTCTCCAGTCGCTCTTCCTTGCGACTTGTCCCCGCCGCTCTTCTTTGCGGTTGTCCTGTCAACAAGGGTATCCCTTGGTCAACTATCCTTCGTCCACCTCAGGAAGCCCCTGTGGAAGTCTCCGGTCGTTAACCACACGACTCGTCCTTGTCTCTGGTCACCTCTCTCACGACTTGTCCCGTTGATAAGCAAGCCCCTTAGTCGACATCCCTCGTCTCCCAGGTCTACGTTCGTTCCCACCCGGACCAACCATAACACTTTACATATACCGGTATCTACTTGGTACTTGCTACTACTCCCTTGTCTTCAATAGAGCCTCCCAGGCTGGCATGATTGCATATGCCAATTCTGATTGGGCATCCAATCCAAACACCTGTTGCTCTTAGACTGGCTGGTTTATTAAACTAGCTAATTGCATCTTCAGCTGGCAATTGCGCCAACAACAGTGCATTGCCTATTCTTCTACAGAAGCTGAATATGTTGTACTTTCTGATTGTAGCAAACAGGTGGTATAGTTGTGTTCCTTAATGGAAGAACTAAGATGCAAGTTACACCCAATACCAATTTATGGTGATAACCAAGGTTCCATATTCATGGGATTGAACCCTGTTACTGAAAAACGTAATAAACACATAGACATAAAATGGCATGGTGTTAGGGAGTTCATCTGTGAGGGTTTAGTAGAGTTGTTCTTTGTCGAAGAGGCACATAACCCTGTCAACATGTTCACTAAAAACCTTGGACATGTTAAACTTGATCAGTTCAGATTGCAACTTGGGCTAGTCTTCTATGACTGACCCATAGCACCTTGAATGAGTGCCCTCTTCACTTACACACCTTAGATTGGCAGCTAAGTGAGGGGGAGTGTTGATTGAGCACCATGTAGTAGCTCTTAATGCTACTTATTACTTACTAGTTATAGTGTAGCTTACCTTATTAGGAAATAGTTACACAGTCTATGTAGTATATAAGTTGGAACTCAGTCATCTGAGTTCGAATAACATCTTGTGTTCTTACCACAACCATCTCCTTAAAAACAAAGCCCTTTTAACCTTGGTGAGTGTCAGGTATTCCTCTACCTTATCACCTGTATGCTTTCAACAAGGGCCAGTATAGATAAGGAACATGAGGAGAAAGCAAGGTAAACACAAGTACAGTGAGAAGTCTCATGTAAAGAGAAGAATGGAAATGAAAGATATGAGGCATGATATCAGAATGATGTCATGGGCTAGGCCTCAGGTCATATGAGATGTCTCATGGTCACACGCACTGGTCACATGACTTTGAAAGTAAAGAGAAAGCATTAAGTGTGAAGGTAAAGGAAAAAGCGGAAAACATAGCATATAGGTGTTACAGTTCAGGACCTATATGCTATGTTTTCACTCTTTTCATCATTTTCACACTTAACAATTTCTTTTCACTTTCGAAGTCATGTGACCATGAGATCTCTCACATGACCTAAGGCCTAGCCCCATGATGTCATTATAACATCATGCCTCACATCTTTCATCTCTGTCTCTTATTCCTATGAGGGTACTTCTTTCTTCTCACATGGACTTCTTGCTGTCTTCATGTTTACCTTGTGTTCACCTTTCTCACACCGGCCCTTAACTATTTAGGACTCAGATGACCTACCCTAAACCCATTGCTATTCACTATATAAACCCGCTCCCCTCTGTCGTCTACTTTTCTTTAGTCCTATTCACTTGAATCCTCTCCTACCTTAGGGGCTGGTTCTCTTGTTTACCACTCCTCACCTATCTCAATCTACTCTGCCTTTGCTGTCTTCTGTGCTACATTAGTGCATGCTCATCATTGTTTCCTAGTACATGATTTACTTGGGAATGGTTAACTTTCTTGTCCTTGAATACCATATACTGGTCCATGTTTGGCTCGACATTTGTACTTGTCAAGTCCACATCATTGCAGAAGTTGCCTGTCACCTAGATTAGGTGACATGCTCCTAAGTCTAGTTCTCTCCCATTTCACTTGAATAGGACTATCGCAAGGCTGACTCTGTTTGTTCCCCCTTGCCTTTGTCGTTTTATGTGCTCCCATGCCCATGCAGACCATCTCACATTCCAACAGCAGCAAGCTGCTCTAAACCTTTACACTGCTACCTGTATTATCAGAATCTTGCCAGCACCAGAGCCTGTCCACCTCTTCGCTCCCAACTTTGCCCATTATATAGGCGAACTCCCTCCTACCTTTGATGAGGTTGATCCAAATGACCACCCCATTGAACCCGCTCAAGAGTATTTCCCTAAGCCCCTCCCTGCTCGTGAGTGGACTTCCATTGAGCATCGTCAATGTATCCTTTCTCCTTCCCCATCCTTCTCTTCTCATGCCATCTCTCCTGCTCCTCTTCCTGTTCCAGCTCTACCCTGCACCCATCATCAGCGCAAACCCTGTCAAAAAGAACTAAAAAACATCTGCCCCCAAACTAACCACTTCACCACCTTTTACTGCCTCTACCCTAAATCAGTACTTTGTCACCCCACCAAATTCTTGTAAGCCATGTCCCAACAAGGTGAGCAAGCCACAGCCCTACTCATCGACCCCAACATCACATGGGCCGACATTCGAAATACCATGGCCAACATGGCCGCTCTCCTCCAAGTGTCCCTGCTAACACAATAGCAGATAACGCAGCAATTCACTGAGGCAGCCACAACACGTCCATCATCCCTGCCCACCAAGCTCATTGCTGATCCTGGCACCTGGGATGGCAACCAGGTCACCTTCTGCCCCTGGTGGGTTAAGATCGTGACATGGGTACAGTGCCAAGGAGGTCTCGATGACTGCCAGCAAACCACTGCCATCCTCCTCTGGATAGTCAACAAAGCTAAATTGTTTGCATGCATCACTCTGGAGAAATACCAGAAAAAGAACTCTGCCCTGGAGTGGCCTTCCTGGGAAAAGTTAAAAAAGGAAGTAGAGGACCATTTCCATATTGACGTCCTCAAAGAAAAGTCATATATTCAGCTAACCAACCTTCTGCAAGGCTCAATGCTGATTGAGGTATTCACCCAGCAATTCAAGCTTCTTCGGCAGGATGCAGACCTGTCAAGACATGACAACAATGTTCTCCATCTCTATAAGGAATGGATTGATTATAACATCTATTTTCAGTTGTCAACAAGAAGCCCCGCCCTTGCCAACTCACTCACCACTTGGCAAGAGAAAGCTGTGGAGATGGATAAGATGTTCAAAAAGATGCAGTTGAAGAGAAGTAAGCAGCCACAACAATGCCAATTCGAATCCTGCTTCACAGAAGTGGGTATGCAACCAGGCTGAGGGGCCCCAATGGACATATATGCTGTTCAACCGACCCAGCAGGAATCAAGAACCTGCTACAATTGCAACAAGCTCAGTCATCTCTCCCACATGTGTAAAGAACCACACAAACCCCACAGACAGCCAATCTTCGACCCGGTTACCAGCCGCACCCACTACACCCCTCCTCGCCCTGCTCCTCTCCGCGAGATTTCCCTTGCATCCACTACCACCATTGCCGCGGTCCCCGAGGCTACACAAAGTTCCAGAAATCCCCTGTGGATAACCGAAGAAGCCCAGGCTTATTACCTGGATATGTTCAAGTCCTGGGCTTGCCAGCTAGCTGCTGAGGGACTAAAGGGAAAAGGCAAGGCTGAGTAGAGAGAGGTACCTACTCAGCTATGGACCTATCATCTTCTTCTCATTCTTCTGCTTCTTTTAACTGTTTTGCTATACTTGGGGAGATAGACAGTTTGTTAGACAATGTTGACACACTGAACAATTCTGTTTGTACTAGTTACAATACCAACTCCGAAGGAGCATCTCTTCAGAGTGTGGCACCGGAGGATAAACATAATGTGCTTAATTCTCTGATTACAAACAAAATTTCTTCTTTACCTGGTTCTTCTTCTAGCCCTAACCTTACCCTCAGGAATACCTCTCCTGCGGGGGAATTCAATATTGATACTGACATTTACTTCCAGAAAGATCGAAAATGGCAAAAAACATTGGAAAAAGTGCTTCTTGATTCTAGAGCAGTCCAAACTTTTGTGGAAAAAAAATGGGTAATGTTGTTAGGCATCCCTACCAAAAAATTATCTCTCCCATGATCTTTTACTAATGCTGATGGGACTTCATCATCCCACGGAATAATTACAGACTACGTCTTGGTCATTTTTTCATACCAGGGTCACTCTGAAGGAGTCAACATGCTGGTAACCAATTTGGGAACTCACTGTATTTATCTTGGCTATGACTGGTTCCAACACCACAACCCACTTATCGACTGGGTTGACAAGGAAATAAAATTCTGCCACTGCACACACAACTGCGTCACAATTAACACAGCAAGGCTAATTAAGGAGGTCTGGAACCTATCAATCTGCTCTATCAAGGAAGGACTCGCCGAGAAAGTACCAAAACAATATCATGAGTTCCTCAACATTTTCAGCAAAGACAAGTCTAAGTGCATGCCCATATGAAAACCCTGGAATCATGCCATCAACCTCAAACCTAACTTCATTCCTAAAAAGGGTCGTGTAATTCCTCTTTCTGAGGCTGAACTAGAAGAAGTCAGGAACTTCATCCATTCCGAACAAGAAAAGGGCTATATTCATCCATCAAAATCTCCTCAAACCGCTCCAGTCTTCTTTATTCCCAAAAAAACTGGTAAAAAGCATTTGTTTATGGACTATCAATATTTAAATGAGGGTACAATAAAAAACTCATACCCTCTCCCACTCATTTCAGCACTAGTCGATCACCTGAAAGGCACAGACAAATTTACCTGCCTCGACCTTAGGTGGGGTTACAATAATGTTCACATCAAAGAAGGTGACAAATGGAAAGCCACATTCATAATGCCCCTGGGGGCCTATGAACCTGTCGTAATGTATTTCAGGATGACTAACTTTCCTCCCATGTTTCAACAGATGATGAACAATATATTTAATGACATATATACTGCAGTTATTGTCTACCTCAATGACATGTGTATTTTTACCAAAAACAAATCTGACAAGGAACACTCTGAGGTTGTAAAGGAAGTGTTGCACAGGTTATGTGAAAACGACCTTTACACAAAACCCGAAAAATGTGTATTTAATGCCCAGAAAGTTGACTTTCTAGGTATGACAGTGTCAGCCAATGGTGTTGGCATGCAAAACAACAAAGTCAATGCAATACTCAACTGGCCAGCTCCCATGAAGCTCAAACAGCTTCAATCGTTCCTTGGGCTTTGTAATTATTATCAACATTTTATTCATGATTTTGGACAGATCGCCCACCCCCTCAACAATCTCACAAAGAAAAATGTGCCTTATATCTGGGAGGAGGCACAACAAAACGCATTTGACATGCTCAAAAAACAGTTCACCACTGCTCCTCTCCTTGCATTTCCCAACACCTCCAAGGAAATGCATGTCAAAACTGATGCCAGCAACATCGCCACCAGCATGGTTCTATCCGTCCTAGGGGAGGATAGCTCCTGGCATCCTTGCACTTTGCTCTCCCACTCCTTTTCTTCCACAGAACGCAACTACCCAGTCTATGACAAGGAGTTGCTAGCCATTATTCACACTCGGGAAGAGTGGCGCCATTATCTAATCAGTAAAGCTAATTTCAAGATTTGAACAGATCACAAGAATCTCGAATACTGGAAAAAACTGCAAATGCTCTCAGGCTGCCAAGCCTGCTGGCATGAGCTTCTGCAAGAATTCAACTACACCTTAATTTACAAACCCAGCACCATGAATGGATGTGCCGATGCTCTCTCTCATCATCCTGACCATGGTGACGCCGTCAATAAACTAAATGAGAACATCATAGTTTTCCCTTCTACTGTTCTCCATTCTGCCTCCCTATATATTCTGGTTGAATTAACCTCTCTAGATGCACGCCTACCCTCAAAGGGCTCTCCCGATGCCACAGGTTTTGACCTGTACACATCCATTAATCTTGACATTCCTGCCCATGACCAAGCCCTCATTCCCACCCATGTCAAGATTTAACTCCCCACCGGTACCTATGGCAGGATTGCACCATGATCGGGCCTCACCCTCAAATATAAAATTGACATCATGGCCAGAGTCATTGACGCTGATTATAGGGGAGAAATTGGTGTAATCCTATTCAACCATTCTGATTCCCCATTTCACGTTTCTAAATTCAACTGCATTGCACAACTAATTATCGAAAAAATAGAAAACCCCATATTAACAGAAGAAAAGACTCTAGATGAGTCACAATGAAATGATAAAGGTTTTGGCTCCACCAGAGTCAAAGCCATTTCCTCTACGTCCCTTTCCCCAAACTTTGAAACTAAATTATCTTTGGAATCTGCTAGATTGGACATTGATACTATCAATGAGTACAAATATTACACTTCAGAAAAACGTTTCAGAAATTCGAATGGCATCATCTTTGTGCCCCCTTCCCTTCACACTGAGTTAATCTCGCTATTCCATGATTCTCCTGTCACTGGCCACCCAGGCCATGATCACACCATTTCTTCAATTAAACACTTCTACTGGTGGCCTGGTGCAGCCAAAGATATTGTGTTTTATATAGATCACTGCCAGGTATGCTCCCTCACAAAGGGTTCGTCAAAGCCACCAGCAGGAAAACTTATTCCACTTGCTGTTCCCTCCCACCCATGGAAAGATATCTCTTTTGATTTTGTCACAGGACTACCCCCTTCAAATGGCTTCAATTCCATAGGGGTAGTTGTCGACCATTTTTCCAAAGAAATTGTTCTTTTTCCTTGTCTTAAAACAACTTCCTCTTCAGACTTAGCCACTTTATTTAGAGACCACATATGGTGTCTCCATGGACTTCCTAACACTATTCTTTCAGACAGGGGACCGCAATTCATCTCGGAGTTTACCAAAGAACTCTACAAGGTTCTTGGCATTCAGCAGAAACTTTCAATGGTATATCATCCTCAAACAGATGGCCAGATGGAAAGGGTCAACCGAGAAGTTATCACATACCTCCATGCTTATGTCACTAAAAAGCAGGAGACTTGGTCCTCATGGTTGAAAATGGCGCAATTCACGCATAACAACACCCTCACTACCGCCATGGGAACCATCCCTTTTTCAGTTATGTGAAACTACTCACCACGCATGGGAATAGAGCCCACAACCTCCACTATGACTCCTAGGGGGTCATTCAGTAAAATTATTGGTCACTCTCATGAAGAAATCACTTCTACACTTCAGAAAACCCGCGATCAGATGTCACACACACAAACATCCAAGCGATCATCAGCTCCTAACTATTCAATTGGAGAACTTATCTGGCTCTCCACCAAACATCTCTCCCTTCCCTATCCCACACGTAAACTTACACAAAAATATATTGGCCCTTATTGTATCACCGCTGTACTCTCTAATGCCCTCACCCTTGCCCTTCCTTCCACTGTATCCATTCATCCAATAGTCAATGTCTCCCATATAAAACCTTATAAAGCCCTGCTGGACAGACAACCTGTATCTAAACCAGATCCCATAACTGTGACTGAAGATCAGCATGAAGAATAAAAAGTCAACCATATCGTCCAGTCAAGACTTCATCACAGGAAATTGCAATACCTCATCCACTGGAAGGGATGGGACAAGGTGGATCACACCTGGGAACCTGCCATTAATTTAAAACATGCGCAAGACACAATTGCCAAGTTTCATGCTACTCATCCAAACACTCCACATCCTATTCAGGGTATCTCCAAGCTTGAATTCCCATCTCTCTTTCGTCCTTTCAGTCCCTCCTATACCGAATTCACCAATTCTCAACTAGATCTTGAATCTAGTGAATGGGGGGTAGTGTTATAGTTCAGGACCTATATGCTACGTTTTCGCTCTTTTCGTCACTTTCACACTTAACAATTTCTTTTCACTTTCGAAGTCACATGCTCCATCTCTTATTCCCATGAGGACGCTTCTTTCTTTTCACACGGACTTCTCGCCATCCTCATGTTTACCTTGTGTTCACCTTTCTCACACCAGCCCTTAACTATTTAGGACTCAGACAACCTACCCTAAACCCATCACTATTCACTATATAAACCCACTCCCCTCTGTCGTCTACTTTTCTTTAGTCCTATTCACTTGAATCCTCTCCTACCTTAGGGGCTGGTTCTCTTGTTTACCACTCCTCACCTATCCCAATCTACTTTGCCTTTGCCATCTTCTATGCTACATTAGTGCACACTCGTCATTGTTTCCTAGTACATGATTTACTTGGGAATGGTTAACTTTCTTGTCCTCGAATACCACATACTGGTCCACATTTGGCTCAATGTTTGTACTCGTCAAGTCCACACCATCGCAGAAGTTGCCCATCACCTAGATTAGGTGATGTGCTCCTAAGTCTAGTTCTCTCCCATTTCAATAGATCCTGAACTATAACATGAACTCCTCTTCACATTAGAGGCCAGGTTCTCTTCAAGTACTACTCTTGTATCTTTCTATTCCCAATCTCTACTCTGCACTTTGCCATTGTCATCCACATTATTGGATGCTGTTCCATGATCTATTGGAACCGTTAACTTCATAATTGTCAACTATCACATTATTGTCCACATTTATTTGGATGCTCATTACCATCAAGTCCACATGTTCTCCAAAGTTACCATTATCCTAGAATAGGGTAACATCTCCTTTGTTTAGTTCTTGGTCCATTTCAGATACTATCAAACAGGAATGGACTGAGATGTGGAGGTTGCTGCTAGTCCTTCAAATGTTTGCCCACATTTCAACTATGTCTAAGGCCAAGCAGAAGTTCCATCATTAGAAGATGAATTCATTGGCCCCTGCATAGCACTTGCACTTGTCTCTGCAGCAGTAATTTTTTACTGCCTATATTCTGTGCTTTTTATCTCATGACTATCTCATAGGTCTCTTGGGCCCTTGTACTGGTTATGGACAACAATATCACCTTCACCCAGTCAGACTCCCACTCCAGCAAAGTGTGGTCCCCAGTTGTTGCAAAAGGTCACACTTCAATTTCAATAAAACCATCTGGGGACCAGCAACAAGGCAGTATCTCAAGCCCATTGAAGGGATTCCATACCAAAAGTTCAATCTTATTGTCAAGGAGGTCCAGAAGTATATGAAGAAGAACTCGGTAATAGCTTCTGTTGATTCAGCTGATGAGGGAAGTGAGTAGGAGGATTTATTCGACTTCCATTAATTGGTGCAATGTTTGATCCTACCAACTACTAGTACTACGGTAGATAATGAATATGATCATGTTTCTGCTTGATTTGGAATGGTCATGAAAGTGATGAATTTGCGAGACTTGTGACACGAGACAGGCCGAGATGGGCTCAGACACGCGAGACAAGGTCGGGCAGCACCCAAGGTATGGCTATTGGGCTATTTTGTGCTAATTCGTCTTAGAGTGCTCGGCAATTTCGGCTGAGCACGGCAAGCTGTGGCGAGCCGCGAAAGCTTAGTAAAGTCATGTTTAGACCCAAAAAAGACACTTGTAAATTTCCTGATGGCCAGTGAGCACTCATCTTCATCGCATGGCTACAGAATAGACCCCATTGCTGGCTACCCAGCCCGCCCTCCCCACCAAGGATATTTACGACCGCTTCATCCATGGACAAAAGCGAGCGATCCTTGTTATAGTGTCCCTCAATGGGCTCGTCCCCAGTAAGTCTTGCATTTCGATTTGCCCCGCTTTGTGTTTATTCAAGCGGTTCCACCGACGAGTGTTCGTCAGT
>JBBPLC010000787.1:0-11079 GCA_038089535.1 Hemileccinum rubropunctum
ATACAACTTGTAGGTTGCATGGACCCATTGCGTCACCCCCATCCCCAAGTCCATGGACGGTGCAGCTGCCACCCCTATTCTCTGTGCTGTGAGGATAATTCACCTCACTCAAGCGTTCCTCCCCTGAAAAGCAACTGGCACCTAGGGCGTAACGGTTTACAAGGGTCTGAAACGCATCGATGTTCCCCCTAACAGTTGGATTGCCATTCCTGGTGCGGGTGGCGGTCTGGGACACCTCGGTGAATAACCCCCTATGTCCACTTTGTCCCCTCTTGCTAACTCCGCTCGGCACGTATCTTGTCCAGCTATCCAGTATGCCACCGCAATGGGCCACCGCGTAATCGCCATAGGCACGTCTCACTCCCACGGTACATATATTATACAAGTCCCAGTCTGACGAATGCACCCCATCTATAGATAGCGGCGAGGAAAAGCGCAAACTGTGTCTCGCCCTCGGTGCTGAGAAATGGGTCGACTTCAAAGAGAGCGGAGATGCACTCGTGACGGACGTCATAGCGGCAGCTGATGGCCTAGGGCCGCGCGCTGCGCTCGTCACGGCTGGAGCGGTTAGTTTCCCAGCGCTGTTCATGTTCGTGGCTCCGCGCGCTGACTCGGAATCATTCCTTTTTCTATTGTGTTATCCAGGCTGCGCCCTACACCCAGGCATGCCTCTACGTCCGAAGGACGGGGACGGTTGTCATCATGGGAGTAGCATCGTCGGTACCGTTTCAAGCTCCATTTGAAGTCTTAGTTGGCAAGGAATGTTTATATTCCTTTTCTTTCCCTCTTGCTCGCCATGAGCTGATGTTCCACCTCTAGGAACTTAAAGTGCTCGGGTCCTTGACTGGGCAAGTACCGTTGTTTCAAAGTACCCATGGATTCAGGTCATTGACACTCGCTGTTTTGCTTCACGTACAGGTCCCGCCAAGACACGATTGAGGCCCTGGCGCTTGTCGCGAGGGGAAAGGTGAACTGCCATTATACCCTTCGGCAGTTGGAAGAACTCGAGACGTACGCACGGTTCCTTTTTCTCTCACTTCTGGGGTTCTGTGTGCTCATGCGAACATATAATTTCCCAGCGTGTTTGATGAGTTGAAGAGGGGCCAGATAACGGGCCGGGTGGTTTTGAAGATCTGACACCTCTTATGCAGTCCCTCACAAGACATATTTGTAACGATGTGTAACGTAAGCCGAGCGCAATTTGACAAAGTGCCTCGGATTACATTGATTGTTAGCGTGCTCGCTAGTTGGTACGCCCCGCCACCATAGATTCATCCGCAATTCTTATTTGTCCCGATTTCACGCGAGATCATCTAATGAATAAATCCGACATTGAAAGAAACCTGGCAAAAAGATGATGAATACGTAAGCCCACGAGACGTCCACGAGTGCCTTGCTTTGCTGTAGGCGTCCACCGCACTGCAAGCATGACAAATCATCGATTTAGAGCGACGCACCTGGTTGGCAACAGACTGGCCGTCTTTCAGATACACGATGAAGATGCACTCGCGCCAGCTGCAATCATTGGTGATCAGTACAATCAATCTGATGCAGCAAATGAGCAGAACAAGCGCATTGACGTTTATGACACTTGGTGTGCTTTGGAAGCACAGTGAAATGCGGCCATGATGAACGCCATTTTGTAGGCTCGTCTTTTGATGAACTATGGGAACAGGACTCACCAGAAATGTAGATGTTTCAGGATCTCCTTTGGCGTTCCAGGGACTTCGCTAGGGAAGCGCAAGCTGTTGGAGAACATCCCGTCGTAGTAAGACTATTAGTAGTTGCTTTTCGTACACTAGTAGTTTCAAGTTACTCTACGATGCCACTTAATAATCGTAGCGTCACCGCGGTTCGTTTAGTACGTTCACTGTCGGCTTTCCTCCGGTCTCGTCTGCTCGACTGCCAGTGGAGGTAAACCATTTTATACATTCGTTACGCCTCACCTCGCTGACTATGGACAGCACTTACTTGCTCCTTTAATAAATCGTGCCAGTGTTCGCTCACACAAGCCACAGGAGTGACAGGACCCGTGGTCTAAAGCGGCCAGTTCACCCCAAAGTTCCTAGCATTTCGCGAAGAAGTCTTGCCTTTGTTGAGGGGTTCCGACATGACCCGGGCAGAGAAACAGGACATCATTCGAGAGCAAATACAGGTAGATTCTTTTGTCGAGCCGTTTCCCCACCTTACCTTGGTTCAGGTGCTCCAAGACACTATGCCGGGAGTGTACTAGTAAGACTTGCCTAGATCTTGTTGAGTTCCTTCTCATTCGTCGACGTGTTTATAGTCCTTGACTTTGGTAGAGCCTTAGACAAGCACATTGGTGACTTTTCTCGAATCGTCGTGGGCTATTTAGGATTGCCGAGAAATCCAGGAAGACCGCCGGACTGGAAGATTACGCAGCGCAAGGGCCACTATGGAAGCGTAGGTCGCTACGCTCCATGGTCTCTCAAATTCTCATCCTCTTCTTTTGCTATTAATGTCAGCCAAGATCAGGAAGTGTGACCTCCCCACGTGTTACCATTATCATGATGTCCCTAACCCTGAAGGACAGATGAAAGAATTGGGGTGGAATTTTGCAGGAGAAGTCGCCGCATCATCGGTATCACGCTCTTGCTCGCATTCGTCATCCCAAAATTGTGGTCAAGATTCGCAAACCATGTGGCGAGTCAGCCGACATGTCCGGAACGCTATCCAAGTTTCATCCCCTTCCCTCCTCAGACTCTCGGTGCGGATTGCATGAACGTCGGAATTCGGAGCATCAGCTGCTCGACGTGCGGAGACGGAGAGACCGGAGGTTTTCCTAATTAAATGCGTCCAATAATTTACTCACCTACTCTGGCCGGTCGACCAATTTGAAGTGGGGATCATAGAATAGTACGAAATGATCCAGGCCGAATACGACCGGGACTCGGAAAAGGCCAGCCTACGTCAAATAATTGTATAAGCTCGAGTCGACCCCGGCGGCCGCAGGGACCGTGGGGAATTTTCCTGTCACGCCCAAATTCCACATACCCACCTTGGGCAACGGCGACAGCGAAGGACACCTATCATTTCAAACATCTTGGCCTCGTACCCGGTTAATGTACGCAGCCACGTCAACGACTTTAACGACCTTATCATTGTACCAGTCCAGGTAGGAACCTATTGTTATCGCGTCGCGCCAAAGTTCTCGTGCCATGTCCAACTTTTGAAACACATCGTGTGCAAATCTAAGGACAAGCAATCGTCTACGTCGTCCCACATCCACTTGAAGCAAACGGGCAGTAAGCAGTCGCACATCTGGCATTTATGCGATGTCTACTGCAGAAAGGTAAGCCTCCGCAATCTACTGTTAACTTTCTATAAATTCCTGTAACGCTGATTACGTGATGGTAGCTAGCTTTTCATCATTATGCCCCAATATTGCTGATGATGATCAGATAACCTACCCCGCGGCATCCGGCGGCGTCCAGAATGATGCAGGATTCAACTTTCTGTGGCTTCTTACGTTGCAAAGGGCGCTCCACCGTCAGCCTATGGATAGACTTGGTCGTACGGGAAATATACAGCCTGATGGGATAATTGATGGTAGGCATTGAGTTGGGCTTCGGGCTACCCCATCTGACCAAGTTGAGGGAACACTAGGACCCTGAGGCTTGAGACCTCAGTCATGTGTTAGTTCTCTTTTGGTCTCGGTAATATAAAATTTTGAAACATTTCTAGTCTTTCATGACACGTTGCACCGTACCCAGGGGTCCTGCTCTTATATACACCCCAACTCGAATGATTAATATCGCAGGAGTCGTGACCTACGACCGTGTCGAACTGAGCTCCATGGCACTCGAAACAATCCCCACTGTCCAACGCGTAGCGCAAGTACGCACCTTTGGAGAAGCTAGTTTCCCTCCTCTCTGCACACCCCGTTCCAGAGCCCACTCAGCTCCAGCCCAACGAATATCTTGTCAAAATCGAGTATGCAGCGGTCTGTCAAACTGACCTGCATATTGCCATCGGGGCTGGGACCGTGGACAGCCCGGTCAGTGTGGGAGATAGGGTCGGGCTCAAGATGGCCGCACGGACGTGCTTGAATTGCGACGATTGTCTCACGGGAAATGATCAAGGTGAGTGCGGATGCTATGTACCGTCAGACAAAAACCCACCGCGATACTCAGGCATCATGCATTGCTTGATGGTTGCTAATGATACGCATTCTTATTTTATTTTGTCGCCAGTGTGCTCTGCCCAGACATGCCACGGCTTTACCACCGATGGCACCTTTGCAGAATACACGGTCAGTTGGTCGATGTGTCCGAGTCGCAGTCGCCATCTAACGCTCCCCGGCACAGTATCTCCATTTACCGGTGCCCCAAGCATCCGAATCACGGGCTTGCCCTCCAGCGAGTCACGAATCGCGATTCAATTCTCAGTACTCAGGGTTCGATTCCCGGGTGCTCGGGATTGAAAACAGTCACCACGCCGTGGTTCAGTGTGCGCCGAGAGATCCAGCGACCGAGCAACCGCGCGCTATCCTATCATCTCTATCGGACTCGAGCTTGTTCAAGTTGGCAGACGACGGGCCGCATTCAATTCCGATGGGCATGGTGGGTGGGAGCAATGAGACGAGCATTGTGCCAAGAAATGCCAGTGACGGCCGCAAAGTCGCTGTTTAGGCAAAATGGTAATGGTTTCAGTCAGTCGTTCGTCACCGGTACCTCGATTCGGGCTACTTGCGGATACGAGGTAGGGTTCTTTTGTCAGATCTAGATTCTGGATCTGACAGACACGCTGTCAGTGAGCTGGAACGGGTTATAGCTCGGCGACCTCAATATATGGGGAGACGGAAATCGGGTTGGATTTCGACTTTGGGAAGGCAGGGGAGGAAAGGATCATTACCTCGAACATCGGTCTACCTTTGAGTATGACCTCTAAGCCTGACTCCCTGGACCAGATTCCCTTCAAATCTTCAAACAGGTGAGCTACATCTGCGCTGCCGCCCTACCCTTCTTGATGATGTTTTTCTTGGCAGGGCCTCGAGTCTCGGCGAACATGATCTACCATCGTACAAGGGAATGGGCATGTCCGTAACGTGTCGCTCGTAGGTTCGTTCATACATCTGACCACAAGGGGCCGTCCCTCCTTTTCCAACTCATACCCAAATCACTACATCGCCTCTTACTGGGTCGCACTCCGGCATCGCCTGGCCAATTCCTCATAAGTAGGCACGCAGCTTTTCCCATAGCTCCGTTCGGAAGGGAAGCGGCCAGCGTAAGCAGTACCCCCCCGACGAGACCCTTTACAAGGTCGAAACCGCTTTCTCCGCTTCACCCTACTTCCCACGGGCCCTTCAGGAAAACATTGCCGCCACCGTCTACATACTTACGTGAGTTCCTTTTGCCTGAATGCGCTCGTGTGTCCATAGCTGAATTTCCAGCTGTGGCTGATAATGTAAGCTGTATCACTAATTCACATGTAGGTAATTCATCGCATCTCGTCGCAAGGTATATCTAGATGCCAACCACAATAATACTGTTCCTGGTGCATTTGGTACGACTGACTGTTACCGAAGCACTGCGATCACTCAGTCCGTACGAAACACGCAATCCATCACAGATGGAACCCGCTGACCTCGCAACCACCAGATTGATTCTTGCTCTCTTACAGCACTTCCGGTGACTCTCGTGATTACACCGCCGTTTTGGGGTCGGCGTAAAGTTTATCTTATGTCATTCCAAGGCAATGTATCGTGAGAAATGACTCTGATGTGCCACTGGCCATAACCTAGTCGAGTCCAACAAAATGCTCCGGCTGTCACTCCACAGCCTAACATATTAACACACACACTGGAGACTTTTGTTATGTTGTTCACCCGCTGGCATGTTGGCTACGATACATGTTGGCCGACTTAACCACTATTGGGATACTTTGATCTTCCCAAGGAGAAGCGAAAAAATAGGCGATAATTAGAAAGTTTCCATCATTCTTTTGAGGTATCTTAATCTTCTACCAGCGTTCTCAAACGGTTAGTATCGACTGCGTGTTTTCTGTTTAGCTACGTTCCCTGTGATCTCTGCGCCACGATGCACCAAATCCACAGTGACTTGTTATTTTCTACCCCACTAACTGCTGGTCATGACAGGCAGCAACACCATGTGGCCTGGTTTGTCTGAACCCATACATGTCACTTCAAGCACTATCCTTCTCCTGTGTTCGTCATCAGTTATGGCATGTGCTTCGCATCTGATTACGTTCTCGATGCAAGTCATGTTCGATAACACCGCAGCATGATTTCCGGCATCTTACTTCGCTTCCGGTGTTGGTTTATACCTGCAGCCCTTTCTAGCCTCCATTTCTCATCAAATATCACTTCACTCTCTACACATCTCAGTGCCAGCAAATCAACACCATGGCTTCTACGCTGCAGTCTGCTGTCGAAACCATTCAGATGAACAACTGCGTGTCTAGTATGCTCGTTGACCTAGGTGCTTGCCGCCTATCTATCTTATCCTTCTCTCCTAGTTGCAACCCTCACCGCCATTGTATACGATTATAGTAAGTAATGCATGTTTCTTTATATTGAATGAACCTCAATGTTATCAGTCCTCACGTTCTCGGATGAGGTATGCCTTATATTTTCGCATGCTACACAAGTATCTCAGTGGTTGACGATCTCTGCAGATAGAGTATATTTGGGTCGGTAGATACTTTTCTTCGACGCTTCATGCATTCTGATAAGGTTGCAGAACAAGCCATGGACAAAGGTGTCTACGTTATTCATTCTTGTGTGTATCATTTCTCCGTGACAATTGTACACAAGCTAATCTTTGTTAACTTCCAGGCCCGTTATTTTGGCCTGTGCAATTTCATGTATGTCTATACCTTCCGCAACAAATGTCAATTGATCACTGGTCGCCGGTTCACTAGAATTAGTGCCATATGTGTGTTCAAAACTTTGAATTCTGGCATCACTAAACTGACCCAACGTTTTCAAGGGGGGAGCTCCTTCTTACCCATCCCTGAAAAGGTAATTTCTCGTATCTCTGATGAAAATGCACTGTATTCTAATGACTGCTAGACGTATGTGCTCATCTTTATCTTCCACCGATGAATAACAATTGATCATATTTATGTAAACAGTTGTGAGTACATATCAATGTTTCCAATGTCTACTTTGCCTAAAGACACTTTGAAGGCAACATTTTAAATATTTTTGCCCAGTGGTCTGGCTCAATCTTTATCGGTGCTGCAGACTGTGAGATTTCATTTCACCTCGGTGGAGACGCACTCATTGGTAAGGCAGTGGCAATGATTCTCCGTGTATGGGCATTATACAATCGATCGAGGTTCATCCTTGGCACTCTTCTCACGCTGTACGCCATCGAAATCATATCAAATCTTGTTTCGAGTGTTTTGTTCAGCGATCAGAAGATGGTCCTAGGTATGTAAAATATCACTGGATATCATTTATGCTATATAACAGGATATGTGTCGTTCTCGATCACATAGTGGGTACGACTCAACTGCTGGATTTTTCATTTTGTGTGTTCCAGCTTATTGGTTCTCCCATGTGGATCGAGATCGCAGATGTAGCCGAGATCACTTTTGGCTCAATGATGTGTCTGCTCGTCATTATCCAATTTATCAAGGAGGCACTTCAAATGTACAAAGCGACAAAGCAAATCCGCCTGAACCGCTACATGAACCTTCTCGTGAGGGAAGGCATAATCTACTTTGTTGTGTATGTCCGCATCTCGTCCTTCCGTACCTCTCCTCCTCTATGCAAGTAAGCTGACAATTTATGATGAATAGAATCCTGCTCATGTCACTTATCACCATGCTATTT
This sequence comes from Hemileccinum rubropunctum, assembly GCA_038089535.1. Taxonomy (NCBI): domain Eukaryota; kingdom Fungi; phylum Basidiomycota; class Agaricomycetes; order Boletales; family Boletaceae; genus Hemileccinum; species Hemileccinum rubropunctum. Next base: position 7,823 of record JBBPLC010000787.1, read on the forward strand.
AACGTATCCAACTTTCTGCAGCAAGGATGGTGGCAGCTATTGTTTGTGGCAACAAATGTACTTCCAATCACGCTCGTCCCGCGGCTCATTTTGAATTTGCGGGCACTCTATGCGCGCGATCTTCAAGGCACACGTAGAAGCGACATCGACTCCGCATTCGGTCTTTCATTAGGGTCTGTCCATGGCACTGTTGCGAGCGCGATCGTGTTCGCGAATGCTGGGCAAAACGAGGGGGTGGAGCAGGGAGAAGAAATATTGCTGGTAGAGAGGACCGGTGGAATTCGTGATGCCGGTACTAGTAGTAGTGTGTAACATGGTTTGGTCTGGCCTTCGAAATTGTACATATTGTACATATTCCAGGCATTCCATTGCGTGCGTGGTATTTATTCACAGAACCTGGTCCACCAATTCCCAGCTGACTCTCTCGACCTAAGCTTTCTCTCTTGAACTCGGTCGTCCTTGCCGTCTGCGACCACCTCAACGACGTCGGAGACTCCACTTCTCCCTACCACACACTTCCCACGACTACCTCGTCGGTTAGTTCTGCCACCTCTACGCAGTCGCCGTCTACCACTACTACCACTTCCCCAATAACACCCCAAACTGTCGTTTCATTTGAAGGGGTGGTCCAAACGATCACCGAAGTCGTGACTCCGACTACAGGCCCCTCGAGTACCTCGCAAAATGACTTGACTTCTTCAAATTCGTAAGTGTTACATCGGACCAGCTTATCGTCTACCCACGTTGAGACTTGAACTCGGTTGGCTTACCCCTGTAGGTTCTTTTCCAACAAAAAGGCCGTTGCATGTGTTTTCGCCATTGTCGGATTGATCGACATCGCACTCGTCATTGCGTTGCTGTGAAGCGACGTTGTGCCAAGAGATTCGACAGAGACTTTGCAGAAGCGGCCGCAGAGGCAGCTGCATCGTCTCAATCGCCATTTGATGACTATTCTTACAATGACATTGGCAATAACGGGGGCGGTTATGGATACTCGGAAAATAGCCACGGCACATATCAGGTACCTCTCCAACCCAAAGATGCGTACGGGGTGAGCGAGATATCGCAATATGACCCGTATACCGCGGGTGCGGCGTCCTTGGTGGCTGTGGCAGCCGTCGACCGGTTGCGGAGCAGGAAGGAGAGTGAGCTAGAGGCCGGGCATTGTAGGCGTGGGTGCGAGAGGACTTGCGCGCGAGCCGAGCATGCATGCACGGTACCATGCCTTTGCAGGCCTGCAGCAGCACGAACTTCAGACGTCGAGTAGCGGGAGCCTTCGAAACCCACGTGGAACGAAGAGACCGACAACTTCCAGAACCTCATGGTTTGGTCCTGGCACCGCCACCGGCGCGGGTCACTGGCAGAATCCCGTCAACAACAACAATAACATCACTCGTAGACCCTCGGAGGCAACTCAGAATACCCACTTTAATGGACGGTCGCGATTTGGATCTATGAGCAGCCAACACCACCCGACGCCATTGCAACCTGGATATCCCATCGATTCGTATTACCCGCAACAGCATGATTCCCTGTCACCTGATCCGTTTGCTGCTGCTGGATCAGCTGCCCCTGTGAGTGTGTCGACGACGACACTTCCGAACCCGCATGATGCGGGGCTGCCGTCGCCGTCGGATAATAATGAAGACCCGGCAGAGCTAGGGTCTTCGACAGTGTTGAGGAGCAGCAAGGAGCAGCGGATGAGCTACCAAGATGATGCCGATTATAGTCAAGGGAATTGGTTTTTGAGTGTACATTTGAGTGTCTTTTGGTCGGTCTCGATGTTGATTTACACATCTCCCAGTTCACGAATGAATAGAAAACAAGACATGACATGGTCAAATCGTCCTACGTTGGACAATGGACACGTGTGAATGATCCTTGAATGCAGAACCCTCCCTCCTTTTTTTCATCCCACCCGCCTCAACGCTCCCTTGGTCCTTGGTTTTATTCTCACGTCTCGAATACGTGTTATACCCTCCGATGAAAAAGCCGTTTTGTTCATCGTGTATATGTTTGGTGTAACTCCCCGGTCGTTCCTTCCTCGTTTTCGTGTTTATTTCTATCCATGACCAAATATGCCCATTGTCAACCCAAGCTTTGCGTCGCGCTCGAAATCAGTGGGGACTTTCTCTTGTCCAAGCTGATGATGATCAAGCGCCCTGCCCGTAACATCCGGCGTCCAGGGCAATGATACAGATTTCAACTTTCTGTGGCTTCTTACGGTGCGCAGAACGCTCCACCATCAGCCCATCAATGAACTTGGTCGTACGGGAAATATACAGCCCGATGGGATAACTGATGGTAGGCATTAAGTTGGACTTCGGGCTACCCCATCTGACCAAGTTGAGGGAACACTAGGACCCTGAGGCCGCAGGCTTCAGTCATGTGTTAGTTCTCTTTTGGTTTCAGTGATAAATTTTTTTGAAATGTTTCTTGTCTTTCATGAACCATTGTAACGCAGCCAGGGGTCCTGCTCTTATATATACCTCAACTTGAATGATTGATATCGCAGAAACCATGACCCGCGACTGTGTCGGACTGAGCTCCATGGCACTCGAAACAATCCCTACCGTCCAACGCACGGCGCAAATACGCGCCTTTGGAGAACCAGTTTCCCTCCTCTCTGCATACCCCGTCCCGGATCCCACACAGCTCCAGCCAAATGAATGTCTTGTCAAGATCGAGTATGCAGGGGTCTGTCAAACTGACCTGCACGCTCGTAATGGAGATTTGTCACTCCGGCCTACGTTGCCGCGCATAGGGGGTCACGAGGGTGTCGGTACCATTGTGGCCATCGGCGCTGGGACCGTGGCCCAGGACAGCCCGGTTGGTCTGGGAGATAGGGTCGGGCTCAAGTTCACCGCACGGACGTGCTTGAATTGCGACGATTGTCGGGCGGGAAATGAGCCGGGTGAGTACGGATGTCATATACCTTCAGGCAAAAACATACCGTGACACTCCATCATGCATTGCTTGATGGTTGCTAATGATACCTATTTTTATTTTTATTCTGTCGCCAGTGTGCTCTGCCCAGATATACCACGGCTTCACCACCGATGGCACCTTTGCAGAATACACGGTCAGTTAATCGATGTGTCTGAGTGCAACTTGTTTCCGATTGATGGAAATACAACTTGTAGGTTGCATGGACCCATTGCGTCACCCCCATCCCCAAGTCCATGGACGGTGCAGCTGCCACCCCTATTCTCTGTGCTGTGAGGATAATTCACCTCACTCAAGCGTTCCTCCCCTGA
>JBBPLC010000788.1:0-11055 GCA_038089535.1 Hemileccinum rubropunctum
CCAACGAAGAACATTCCGAGGTCATAAAGGAAGTCTTGCGCCGGTTACGCGAAAACGACCTTTACGCAAAACCCGAAAAATGCGTATTTAACGCCGATAAAGTCAACTTTCTCGGCATGACAGTATCAGCCGACGGTGTCGGTATGCAAAACAACAAAGTCGACGCAATACTCGACTGGCCAGCCCCTACAAAGCTCAAGCAGCTCCAGTCATTCTTGGGACTGTGTAATTATTACTGTCGTTTTATTAACGGTTTCGGACAGATCGCTCGCCCCCTCAACGATCTGACAAAAAAGAACATGCCATACACCTGGGGGGAGGCACAACAAAACGCGTTTGATATGCTCAAAAAACAATTCACAATCGCCTCTCTCCTCGCATTCCCCAAGGCTTCAAAGGAAATGCGTGTCGAAACTGACGCCAACGACATAGCAACCGGCACAGTTCTGTCGGTCCTAGGGGAGGATGGCTCATGGCACCCCTGCGCCTTCCTTTCTCATTCTTTCTCGGCTGCCGAACGAAACTACCCTGTCTATGACAAGGAATTATTGGCCATTATCTGCGCCCTGGAAGAATGGCGCCATTATTTAATTGGAAAGACTAACTTCGAGATTTGGACAGATCACAAAAATCTCGAATACTGGAAAAAACCGCAGACGCTCTCGGGCCGACAAGCCCACTGGCACGAACTTCTGCAAGAATTCAATTACACATTAATCTATAAGCCTGGCACCACAAATGGACGTGCCGATGCTCTCTCTCGTCGCCCCAACCATGGCGACGCCGTTGATAAATTAAACAAAAACATTACTGTATTCCCTCCCACTGTTCTACGTTCCTCCTCTCTATCCATTCCGGTCGAATTAACTTCCACAGACGCCCACTTACCCTCCAAGGGCTCCCCTGACACTGCGGGTTTCGACCTGTATGCGTCCATGGATCTTGACATTCCCACCCACGACCAAGCCCTCATACCCACCCATGTCAAGATTCAACTCCCATCCGGTACCTATGGCAGAATTGCACCACGTTCAGGCGACATCATGGCCGGAGTCATTGACGCTGATTATAGGGGAGAAATTGGTGTAATTCTGTTCAACCACTCCGACATTCCCTTTCACATTTCTAAATTCAACCATATCGCACAACTAATTATTGAAAAAATAGAAAATCCAACATTAACAGAAGAAACAACTCTTGAAAAATCACAACGAAACGACAAAGGCTTTGGCTCCATGGGAGTCAAGGCAATTTCCTCTACCTCTCTTTCCCTGAATTTTGAGACTAAACTATCTTTTGAATCAGCCAAATTGGATGTTGACGCTGTCAACGAATACGAATACTATGCAAATGAAAAACTATTCAGAAATTCGAACGGGATCATTTTTATCCCACCTTCCCTTCGCACCGAGTTGATCTCGTTATTCCACGATTCTCCGGTCGCAGGTCATCCAGGCCGAGATCGTACCATTTCTTCTATCAAACACTTTTATTGGTGGCCAGGCGCCGCCAAAGACATCTCTTCATACGTTGAACACTGCCAGGTGTGCTTCCTCATGAAGGGTTTGTCAAAGCCACCGGCAGGAAAACTTATGCCGCTACCTGTTCCTTCCCACCCGTGGGAAGATATCTCCTTTGATTTTGTCACCGGATTACCCCTTTCTAACGGTTTTGATTCTATCGGGGTAGTCATTGATCGTTTTTCTAAAGAAATTGTCCTTTTTCCTTGTCTCAAGACCACTTCCTCCCCAGACTTAGCTATATTATTTAGAGACCACGTATGGTGTCTCCACGGACTTCCTAACACCATCCTCTCGGACAGGGGACCACAATTCATCTCAGAGTTCACCAAAGAACTTTGTAAAGTTCTAGGCATCCAACAGAAGCTCTCCACGGCGTACCACCCTCAAACGGATGGACAGACGGAATGGGTCAACCAAGAAGTTATCGCGTATCTCCAAGCTTACGTCGCCAAAAAGCAGGAGACATGGGCCTCGTGGCTAAAAATGGCGCAATTCGTGCACAATAATACCCTCACCACGGCCACGGGGACCACACCCTTCTCAGTCACGCGAAACTACTCTCCACACATGGGTACTGTTACGGTCGGTCCGGGTAGGAACGAACGTAGACCTGGGAGACGAAGGGTTGTCGACTAAGGGGCTTGCTTATCGACGGGACGAGTCGCGAGAAAGACGACCGGAGACAAAGACGAGTCGTGTGGTTAACGACCGGAGACTTCCGCAGGGGCTTCCTGAGGTGGACGAAGGAAAGTTGACCTAGGGATGTCCTAGTCAACGGGACGACCGCAAAGAGGAGCGGCGGGGACGAGTTGCAAGGAAGAGCGACCGGAGACGAAGGTAGAGTGACGAGCGTCCACTCAAAAGTAGGACGGGTGACTTAGAGAGCGATTGACGAGTGAAGAGAAACAAAGGTGCTATTCCAGGTAGGTCTAGCTTAGAGAATACAAGGTATCGATGGCAGGGTTTATATACCTAAAGGGAACTGCGCACGGACCAAGCTATGTAGCAGCGGGAGGTCAGAGGAAGATCAATAAGGTAAGTGGTGGGAGGAAGATAACGGAAGTTATCGGAGCAAAGGAAGCAAGGCTGTCCGTCGGAAGGAAGCGGAACAAAAGATAAGAGTTCGTAATCAAGATGACCATCGTGAGAAGAGCAGAAGAAAGCGGTGGTCGTCATGTGAAAGAAGGGCATTAGCAAGAAGTGTACAATGAATGCTAATGCGAAAGACAAGAAAAAGGTGAATCGTAACAGGTACAGAGCCCACAAACTCCACTATGACTCCTGGGGGGTCATTCAGTAAAATTATGGGACGCAATCATGAAGAGATCGCCCTTACGTTATAGAAAACCCGCGATCGGATGTCGCATGCACAAACGTCCAAATGCTCTTCAGCTCCCAAATATTCTATTGGAGATCTAGTATGGCTCTCCACTGAACATCTTTCCCTCCCTTACCCTGCACGTAAATTAACACAAAAATTCATCGGACCCTATTGTATCACCGCCATCTTACCTAATGCCATCACTCTCGCCCTCCCTTCCTCCATTTCCATCCATCCTACCATAAATATTTCCCGCGTTAAACCTTACAAAGCCCCGCTGGACGGACAAAGCGTATTTAAACCAGACCCCATCACCGTGACCGAAGATTGTCACGAAGAATACAAAGTCGACCATATCGTCCAGTCTCAGCTTCACCGCGGAAAATTACAATACCTCATTCACTGGAAGGGATGGGACGAGGTGGATCGCACCTGGGAACCAGCCGCTAACTTAAAACATGCGCAAGACACAATCGCAGAGTTTCACACTTCTCACCCAAATGCCCCACATCCTATTCGGGGAATCTCCGAGACAGACTTCCTTTCCCTCTTTCGTCCGTTCGGTCCCTCCTATACCGAATTCACCGATTCTCGACTGGATCTCAAATCTGGTGAATGGGGGGTAGTGTTATAGTTCAGGACCTATACACTACGTTTCTCGTTTTTCTTCACTTTCGAACTTAACATTTTCTTTTCATCTTTGAAGTCACGTGACCAATGCATGTGACCGTGAGAACTCTCATGTGACCTGAGGCCTAGCCCATGATGTCACTATGACATCATACCTCATGTCTTTCATCTCTGTTCCTTTCACCATGAGGACACTTCTCTCTTCCCACACAGACTTCTCGCCGTCCTCATGGTTTCCTCATTTTCCCTTCTTCTCACACCGGCCCTCAATCGATTAGGACTCAGATGACCTACCCTAAACTCCCCATACTTACATATATAAACCCTCTTCCTTCGTCATCTACTCCTTAGTCCTATTCACTTGAATACCCTCCTCCTTGGGGCCTGTTCAATTGTTTACCACTCTTCTTTTACTTTCCCCTTACTCTGCATTTGCCGACTTTGTGCACGTTATCGCATGCTTACTCGTTATCTTGTGAATGATATACCTTGAAACCGTCCACTTCCTCATCATCGATTATCACGTTCTCGTGCACGTCTGGCTTGACGTTTGCACTCGTACAGTCCACACAGTCACAGAAGTCGCCCAATGCCTAGACTAGGTGTTGTGCTCGTTTTAGTTGTTTCATTCCGTTTCACCATGATGTCATCATAACATCACGCCTCATGTCTTCATCTCCGTCTTCTTTCCCATGAGGATACTTCTTTTTCCCACAACGGACTTCTCACTGTCCTCATGGTTACCTTATGATCTCCTCATGTTTCCCTTCTCACACTGGCCCTTAACCATTTAGGACTCAGACGACCTACCCTAAACTCTTTGTAATTACATATATAAACCCTCTCCCTTCGTCATCCACTTCTCAGTCCTATTCACTTGAATACTCTCCTACCTTAGGGGCCTGTTCATTTGTTTACCACTCTTGTTCTTCTCCAATCCTATACTCTGCACTTGCTGACTTCATGCTCGTTATCGCATGCTCATCGTTGTACCTCGTTTATGCTCTATATCGGAACGGTTAACTTCCTCGTTGCTGAATACCACATCTTAGTCCACGTCTGGCTGGACACCCGTTCTCACACCGTCCATACCGTTGCAGAGGTTGCCCAATGCCTAGATTAGGTGTTATTCAACTTAGTTGTTTTCATTGTTCACTCCGTTTCAGGTTATGCCATCCTATTACGAAAGGCATACACATTCCCCGAACCTTCTTCTTGCTGCTATCTATTATGGCTAGATGCCACTTGTCAACAACCCTTCATCACCAGCAGGAACCTTTCTGCAAGGCAGATGGAATAGCCTTGTTTGCTGTTCCACTCCATTACAGAACAAAACCCTTTGTTGTTGTGTTAGGACTTGTCAAGAGTCTTTTCTTCTGTAAGTGTTGGGTTTTCTATTTTTTCAATAATTAGTTGGGTGATATGGTTAGGAAATATGAAAAGGGGAATCAGAATGGTTAAATAGAATTATGCCAATTTCTCCCCTATAATTGGCATCAATGACTCTAGCTATGATGTTGATTTTATGCTTGAGGGCAAGGCCCAAACAGGGCGCAATTCTACCATAGGTGCTGAAGGGGAGTTGGATCTTGACATGGGTGGGGATGAGGGATTGGTCGTGGGTGGGGATGTCAAGATCAACAAATGCATACAGGTCAAAGCCTGCAGCATCTGGAGAGCCCTTTGAGGGTAAGTGAGCATCTGGGGATGTCAATTTGACTGGAATAGATAGAGTGGAGGAGCAAAGGACAGTAGAGGGAAAAACCATGATGTTTTCATTTAATTTATCAACAGTGTTGCCATGATCAGGGCAATAGGAAAGAGTGTTGGCACAGCCATTTGTGGTGCCTGGTCTGTAGATCAAAGTGTAATTAAATTCTTGTGAAAGCTTGTGCCAGTAGACCTGCCAGCCTGAGAGCATTTGCAGTTTTTTCCAGTATTTGAGATTCTTATGATCTGTCCAAATCTCAAAGTTAGCTTTTCTAATTAAATAATGGTGCCATTCTTCGAGGACACAAATAATAGCTAGCAACTCCTTGTCATAGATGGGGTAATTGCATTCAGCAGATGAAAAAGAGTGAGAGAGGAAGGCACAAGGGTGCCATGAGCCATCCTTCCCTAAGTCTGATAATACTGTGCTAGTGGCAATATTGCTAGTGTCTGTTTCAATGTGCATTTCCTTTGATGAGTCAGTAAATGCTAGGAGGGAAGCTTTCATGAATAGTTTTTTGAGTGTATTGAACACATTTTGTTGTACCTTCCCTTAGGTATAGGGCATGTTTTTCTTGGTGAGATCATTGAGGGGGCGAGCGATCTGTCCAAAACCATTAATGAAACAATGGAAATAGTTACATAGTCCATGTTGATGGAGGTTTTGGAGGAAATGGTAATCATTTTGTTATTCCAGTCAATAGTGGGGTTATGTTTCTGAAGCCAGGGCAGTCTGAGGATGATTTGTCTTTTTCCCAATGTGGTTACCATTAGGTCAATGTTGTCAGAGAACAAGGAGGAGGTCATCCATGAGGAGATTTCCCATTTGATGGTTCCTTGTTGATTTGTGGAGCCATCTATGTTGTAGGTAATGAGGGGTCATTTTAGAGGGTGGATCCCTAAATGAAGGGATAGTGTGAGACTAGGGTTGATGAAGTTTTCAAAAGCTCCAGAATTGATGAGGGCAGTGGTTATGACAGTTTGTGAGCAAACTTGTAGACAAACAGGAATGTGAAGGGCTTTCTGATTTGGTAGTCCTACTAGTACAGTGAGAGAAGAAGATGTCATGGCATTTTCCCTAGTTAAAAATCCTGGGTATCTAGAGTAGCAACATCTTTAGCCTCCTCATTCTCTTCAAAACAAGGTTTGAGGATTTGAAGTATCACTTCTTCATCCTTTCCTGAGGTGTGAAGGGTGTTTATATATTTTTCCAGGGCAAAGGGAGTCTTCTAAGAAGTGGTAGGGATATAGGAGTTAGTGGTGATGGGGGTGATGGTGGTGGATTGATTTCTAGGGGAACGAGGACATTAGTTAGAGGATTGAGTGCACTGGTTTGAGTTATGTCCAATTTTGTGACAGTGGAAGCATTGTCCTTCTTTGATGCATTTCATTCTCTCTAGAGGGGTGAGTTTAGAGAGGTGAATAGCATCTACATCCATGGCATTTGGATCTGAGGTGGTGGAGAGGCAATGGTGGAATGTAGTAAAGGATAGGCAAGTTCCTTTACAAAGGGATGTGATGCATGCTTTCTGAGCATGGAATGTCTTTGCTTTTTCAATCCATTTGGGGATGGTGGTGGGTACAGTGAACATGAAAAGGATCATGGTGGTGATTTGCTGGTTGATTCCTAGGGAGAATTGGTTAATAAGGGTAATGTTATTAGAGATTCCTGCTTTGGTAGCAAGGTTCTGGAAGTCAGTGATATATTTCTGGAAACCATCATTGGTGGTTCCATCAGATCATTTGAAGGATTTCTGGACTAGGGTGGAGAGTTCCAGATGTGCAGTGGCCTTGGTATTGAATAGGAAGAAGATGGACTTGAAGTTGTTAGCAAATTTGTCAAAGGTTTTCTCAGTTTGTGCAATGTTGGTGTCACTCATTTTATCATACCACATTTCAGAGAAGGAGATTCCACATCTCTTGCTTATTTTGTTCAAGGTAGTCATGATCTTGTCATTGTCAGTAGAGTATAGGGCATTGTTGATTTGGAAGTAGGCTTTCATGGCCTTCATCTAGTGGGTAGTGTCAGAGGGTTCTCCAGAGAAGTCAATGAAAAGGGCCACCTTAAGCTCAGTTTTAGAAGCCATTGGTATGCTAGGTGGTAGAGTTACTGGTGATGCAGAAGGTGTAGGAGTCATTGGTGGTACTAGGGTTACAGAGGTTACTGGTAGTGCTAGGGATGCTGGTGGTGCTGCAGTGATTACAGAGAGTCTTGGGGTTCTAGGGACAATATTCTGTGGTGGTCCTGGTAGGGCTGGGGTAAGGGAGGATCCAGTGATTCTCCTGGGGTTGGGTTGCAAAGGAGATGATGGGTTTTCTTCATCAGAATCAGAAGAGAGTCCAAAAACTTGTTGAAGGGATCTTTGTGATGAAATGGCTGAGGTGTGGTGGTCATCCTACTCCTGGATAGAAGGGATAAAGGAGACTTTTGATCTTTTGTTATGCAAAAGTGCTGCTTTCAAGTGCAAGATGCAAACAAGAATAGCTTTCAGGGAGAACACTCACAAAGAGGTATGACAATATCCTGAAGGGCTTAAGAGATCAAAGTTGAGAGGAATATTGGGACAGTGGGTTCAAGGAACTCAGGAAACTGAGGACATGAGAAAGGTGTGATGTATTGCACAGATCAAGAGTAAAGAATACATGGTAATCAACAAGGTATATATATAGCTCTGGTATGGGAAGATGGAAGGCTATGGAATGTAATAAAATGTGGGGAATACTTGCCATCATGAGAGAGATGACTATGGAGAAGAAGTTATCCATAGGAAATAAAGAGAAAGTGAAGAAAACAATAGGAGCATGAGAGTAACTAGAATAACTGTAACAGCTGATGAATTTTTGGGTTAGTTTATGTACAGGGTATGAGAGGGAAAGATGGTAGTGGAGAGCCAGACTAGATCTTCAATAGAGTATGATGGTGCTGAGGATTCCTTGGATGTTTGTGCATGTGACATCTGATCACAAGTTTTCTGAAGTTGGATGCAATTTCCTTATGAGAAAGCCCAATATTTTTTTGCAAATGACTCCCCAGAAGTCATGGTGGAGATTGTGGGCTCCATTCCCATATGTGGTTGATAGTTACATGTAACAGAGAAGGGGAAAGTGCCTGTGGCTGTAGTGAGTGTGTTATTGTGCATAAACTATGCCATTTTCAGCCATGAGGCCCAAGACTCCTGCTGCTTTTTGCCCACATAAGTGTGAAGGTAAGTGAGGACTTCTTTGTTGACCCTTTCTGTTTGTCTGTTCATTTGAGAGTGGTATGCTATAGAGAGCTTTTGTTGGATGCCCAAGACTTTGCATAACTTTTTTATGAACTCTGAAACAAATTGTGGTCTACTGTCTGAAAGAATAGTGTTAGGAAGTCCACAGAGACACCATACATGATCTCTAAATAAGGTAGCTAAGTCCAAGGATGAGGTAGTTTTTATATATGGAAAAAGAATGATTTCTTCAGAAAAGTGATTGACAATGACCCTAATAGAATTGAAGTTATTTGAAAGAGGAAGTCCAGTGACAAATTGAAAGAAATGTCTTTCCATGGATGAAAAGTGAAACCGGACAGGAACTTAAACTATGAGCATGATACCTAATCTAGGTGGAGTGTGACTTCAGCAACAGTGTAGATGGTTTGGCTGTGAGTATCTAGCCAAATGTGGACAAGTATGTGTAGGTTGGCAACTAGGAAGTTGACAGTTCCCAGATAGAGCATAAATGAAGTTCAATGATGAGCATGCAGTAACGAGCACAAAGCCAGCAAATGCAGAGTAAGGATAGGAAAAATGAAGCATGGTATTTGGGAAGTATCCGGCCCCTAAGGTGGAGAGGAATACAAATGAATAGGACTAAGGGAAAGTAGATGACAAAAGGAGACAGGTTTAAGTAGTGACTAGTGATGGGTTTAGGATAGGTCGTCTGAGTCCTAAATAGTTTAGGGCTGGTGTAGATAAGGAACATGAGGAGAAAGCAAGGTGAACACAAGTATGGCAAGAAGTCCATGTGGGAATGAAGAAGTGTACTCATGTGAACAAGGGGGTGGAGATGAAAGGCATGAGGCATGATGTCATAATGACATCAGGAGCTAGGCCTCAGACCACGTGAGATATCTCATGGTCATGTGCACTGGTCACATGACTTCGAAAGTGAAAGAAGAGTGTTAAGTGTGAAAATAATGGAAAGTGAAAAACATAGCATATAGGTCCTGAACTATAACAAAAAGAAACAGGAAGTAGAAGGAGTTTTCCTGCTGGTGGCTTTGATGAGCCCTTTATGAGGGAGCACACTTGGCAGTGTTCTATATAGGAAGCAATATCTTTAGCAGCATCTGGCCACCAATAGAAATGTGTAATAGAAGAAATGGTATGATTATGACCTGGGTGGTCCACAACAGGGGAATTGTGAAAAAGAGAGATGAGTTCAGAGTTTAGAGAAGGGGGCACAAAAACAATGCCATTTGAATTTCTGAAGAGGCAGTCTGTAACGGAGTGGAACGACAAAGAACCAACTCCTAATGAGGGCGGCCTAGCCTCTAGCTAGAATGGCCCAAGTGTTGCCTAGAACGATAAATACGAGGAGAAGCCCAATAATGGTGGCAAGCCAGCAAAGAGAGGAATAAGCGGTACTCAAGTGTACTCAGGCCCCACAGTGTGGAGGGTAAGACAAATGAATAAGACTGAGGTACTACAGTCTACTTGCTATCCTATATATAGTGTCTACCAAGAGTGCATGGACCAAGCAGTGTACTCTAGGGTAGGTCTAATGTAAGGAATGTGGTAGCAGTGAGGCATGATGTCATAGTAACATCATGGATCTAGGCATAGTCCAGAATAGCCTGTAGGCATGTGATCATGGGAACTAGCATGTGCCCCTAAGGTACAATAGATAAGATAAATGATGGCCAAGTCATGTGATTGTGGGAATTGGTCACGTGACCTTGAAAGTAGAAATTGTAAGTCTGGGATAAGGAGAATGCAGAGAATGTAACGGTAAGCAGTAGTGTCGTAGCCCGAACTACAACACAGTCCATAGCATAGTATTCATACTTGTTAATTGTGTCAATGTTCAACCTAGAGGATTCCATAGATAATTTAGTTTCAAAATTTGGAGAAAGAGAAGTAGAGGAAATGGCTTGGATTTTTATGGAACCAAAACCTTTATTGTTATATTAGGACTCATCAAGAGTCTTTTCTTCTGTTAGTGTGGGATTTTCTATTTTTTCAATAATTAGTTGAGCAATATAGTCAAATTTAGAGATGTGAACAGGTGAGTCAGAGTGGTTGAACAGAATTACAATTTCTCCCCTATAATTGGCATCAATGACTCCAGCCATGATATCAATTTTGTACTTGAGGGTGAGGCCTGAATGAGGTGCAATTCTACTGTAGGTTCTGGAGGGTAGTTGAATCTTGACATAGGTGAGGATGAGAGTTTGATCATGGGCAGGAATGTCATGATCAATGAAGGAATACAGGTCAAAACCTGCTACATCAAAAGAGCCCTTTGAGAATAAACAAGCATCTGGGGAAGTAAGTGTAACTGGAATAGTTAAAGACAAAGAATGAAGAACAGAAATCAGAAAAATGGTGATACATATTTTCATTTAACTTATTGACAGTGTTACCATGGTCAGGGCAATGAGAGAGGATGTTAGTATATTCATCTGTGGTGCTGGGTTTATAGATAAGCATATAGTTGAATTCTTGAAGAAGTTTGTTCCAGCAAGCTTGGTGACCAGAAAGTGTTTGTGGTTTTTTCCAGTATTTGAGATTTTTGTGGTCTCTCCAAATCTTGAAGTTAGTTTTTCCAATAAGATAATGTTGCCACTCCTCAAGAGCACATATGATAGCAAGAAACTCCTTGTTATAGATAGGG
>JBBPLC010000789.1:0-11047 GCA_038089535.1 Hemileccinum rubropunctum
CAACACGTCCGACATTGAACATCGTGCGAGGCAAAAGAGCATCTACCGTGGACCAGCTGGCCAGCTAGCTCTTCCAAACGTTTTCGCTTCTATCGTGACGAGAGTGAGCCAACATGATGTGACATGCCGTTACTCATGCTGACGCGAGAGACGCAAGGGCACACGTGTCGCCGAGGAACAAGAGTTTCAAGAGACATTTGCTATTCGCCGGTCGTCCCAAGTAGCGTGTACTTGCCTGGATATCGCCATCGTGTGCTATAGAGGACCGTCGGATCAGCCGACATGGATGGACAGCGAACGCGGTACGTCCCCCAGAAAGTGCGCATTCACGTCGTCTGAGCTGGCACGTGTTAGATCAATTCTCGACGCTGTGCACTGTACGTGCGGATACTACGAAGTTGGCCAAGTCGCTCTCGCCAAAACGATCTGCCGAAGGATCGTTGTACTATACGTTGGAAATCAAGGTGATCCTGTTGTTCGGCTTGACAGAGCTCTCTGCACAGGTGAGCTGGGTGGAAAATGTGAGTGTTTGTATGAATCACGGGTACGGAATACTCGACTCATGTTTACAACCAGGGTGCAGAAGTAAGGTAAGCTTGCCTGTGGGCGATGTTCGATTCGATACGCCTGACTAGAATGTGCAAAGGACCCCAGCGGTGTTGGTGTATGATGATGCTGCATGAGGTTTCGACTTCAAGTGTACATGAGATCAGATCTAGTCGTATGGTGGTTTACACCAGAGTTAATAAGCAGTGAGACTCGTACTGGTCGACCTAGCAAAGGCGCTCTTAGTGCTCTTACATGCTTAATTTATGTCCATGCGCATGGCATTATAATTTGTATTCTACTAGTACTACGCTCCATCAACGTTCAACACGAATTCCAGTCATTTGTAAGATAGCTATTGCAACTGCCAGTACATACGAATGAAATCGTAGTATCAGAGATCGGGTCACAGGTATCGGAAGAGTTCCTCTACAGCTCTCCATGCTACTTCAGGTTCTCCCTGGAAAAGTTCCTCATGCATGGACGAGAGCTGCCATTTGTCCGTGGAGTGACGTAGCAAGTCCACTTGGTCACGAAGGTCGGACATGCGCTGCCTAATCTTGGATTGGGACATAGTGACCGAAATCTTGTCACAGCTTGCGACGACGAGTAGCGGCTGCGGGACAAGGGCGTCGC
Organism: Hemileccinum rubropunctum; assembly: GCA_038089535.1. Classification (NCBI taxonomy): domain Eukaryota; kingdom Fungi; phylum Basidiomycota; class Agaricomycetes; order Boletales; family Boletaceae; genus Hemileccinum; species Hemileccinum rubropunctum. The sequence continues at coordinate 1,183 of JBBPLC010000789.1, forward strand.
CAATCCGACGGACTTTGCACAATTCCTGGAGGTGTGCTTCGATAGGTTGATGTGCAGGGTCGGTTTCGACTCGATGCATGTAAATCATCCCAACGTATCCGGGCTTATATCTGATAGAGCGTCAGTTTCGCATCCCAACCAGGACGTAGGACAGGGCTTACTTTATCATGTTGAACCATTCCTTGAACGCTTTGTGTGGATCAAGATCGTCGTATTCGGCGAGGAAAGAAGGAGTATCGACGAACGTCGCGAGTGAAGAGAAGGCAATGTTGGTATTTGTTGACTTTCACCTCGTTGCATTCTGTTGCTGCGTTTGTGAACTGAGACGAAGCTGAGATGAAACAAGGTATGCGAGGGAGGCGCACGCACCCAACTTTTACCCGGATCCTGTGGGTCCCAATACACTGTTCAATGATTCATCGTCAGAGATGGATGGAAACTGCGATGACTCTTGTACGCACAATACCACTATATCATTCTCAGATATACTCACAGTGGGGGTGGATGAATCTCGCTTGACTTTGTTCCGTAGATCAATGAACTTGAAAAGGGCTGAGCATTTGAGCACTATGCTCCGACAAATTTTATTGAACACGCGCAGCAGATACGACTTCATTGTAGACACAGCGAAGTCAGTCGGACGGCTAGGATGATCCTGGGCTAGAGGCGGGTTCGGAGGGCTAAGTAAGGACATGGTAGTTCTCAGTGGTGAAAGTGATCGTGCAGAAGCGATATTAGGCTCAGGATTCGCTCTCCAATTCGTCCCCTGACTTGAGGAGAAAATGAACAAGTCGCAAAGAGGCATGGACGATGGGTAGTCGCTCAAGAACCGTTGTATGAAGTGGATTATCACAGCTGCAGAAGGTCTTTCCTGTAACGGTGACCAGCATCTGTGAATAAGGCACCAGTGCAAGTCGCCTATCGATCGGGATTCCGGTCGACTCGGATTATGACCCAAATATAAACGTAAAACAACGGCAGCATCTTGGAGAACCTCGGACCATGGTTGTTTTCCGGACAACACCTGTAGGAAGTGAGAATGGGCCTGACATATGTGACTAGCAAGCTTGCCTCGAGAGCGACACATCCGAAAGAGTATATGTCACTCATGGTTGTCCTGATGGATGATCCTTGAAGATCAATTTGCTCTGGCGCGATCCATCGCAATGCTCCCGGTCGTGCGGTGGATCTCTGAAGGTAACCTAATGCTTCTGGAATATTTCCCATTAACGAAGTATATCCAAAATCAGCTAAACGTGCAGTGTAGTTTGCGTCGAGAAGCACGTTATTCTATTCACTGTTAGAAAGAAGGTCACTGATAGCACTAATCCCACGCACGGAGTTCAAGTCACCGTGGACGATCGGAAAAGAATGCACTGTAGCGCGTCATTCTTCATTCATTGGAGAATGGTAAAGGTGACTTACAGTAGTCCAACCCTTTGGCAACATCGAGCAACTTTCGCATTGTATAGGGTCAGGGAGCATGAGGGAAGTAGACATGAAGTGAATGTACGATTTGAAGTCGGTGTACCTCATCTAGCTTATCGCCATGCGTCGCCAAGAATTTTGGGAGGGTTTCATTGGGCATCCACAACGACACCAACGACATGGCACCCTCCATTCCGAAGCCGTACGCGATGCCCAAGAATGAAACGATATTGTTATGACCAAGGATTTTCCAAACTCCGAGCTCTCGACGGACCATCTCGAATGTTATGTGAGTCACTTGCTGATCAAGAGGAAATAAATTACTTTGTTGTATTTCTTTTTTGTATCTTCATCTGGTGCGAATCGCAACGCCTTTACTGCAACCTAAGGGAGAAGTAAATAGTGGGAAGTGTGAATTGTGGATCACACTCAAACATCCTGTGATGTCGAACCATTGAGGTACCGACACCTATAGACGTCACCGAAACCGCCTCCAGCGACACACTGATAGTTGATCTTGGTAATATGGGGTGTGGGGTCTGGCGCAGGCGGAGTACTGACAAAGTTGATTCGAGCCCAGAAACTATTGAATCGTCATAGTAGACTAGTAGGGAGAAGATCGTCATACTTTGAGAAGTCGATGGATGTTGGATGCTATGATTTTGTTAGCACGAATGAGTTCCGTGTGTCTTGTTAGAGTGCCGAAATATTACCTGCTGCCAGTGGGGAACATCTTCCTTCAAAGGCCGCTGTGGTGTAACGTTTGACATGGACTGGCCGGTGATGAAGGTGCGGGGTAGGTTGTAGTAAAGCGTGGCACCTAGATCTATAGCTCAGCTTGAAAGAAGCCATGCGGCTGAGCGCGCTCCAGCTATATGATGGTCATCACCACAACTCGTGTTGACCCAGTGTTGACAGCTAATCATACGACATGAACAACCACTGGCAACTTCCTTCATCTTCATCTTGTCTTCCGCAACTGCCAGTGGCATCCGGACAGTGCTGCGTCGTCGTCGCCGTTGAATTTCGTTTACTTTCAATCCTCCGACTCTACCGTGCTGTTCATACAACTGGTAGACTCACTCCGATAATGAACGCCGCACCCGCCTCGTGCCCTCAGGCGCAATGCGTCGAACTCAGATAAAAAGCCGCTGCGGGCCCACTCACTGGTCTGCGCACCGTTATCTGTCTCATAACGACGCCAAGGAACAAGATTTACGTCAAAATCCATACTGCCATTCATGCTGATGGGAGATACCCAAGGGCACACGTGTCACCGAGGAACAAGAGTTTCAAGAGACGTTTGCTATTCGCCGGTCGTCCCAACTTGAAGTGGCCTGTACATGTCTGGATATAGCCATCGTGTGTTATAGAGGTTCGCTGGACCAGCCGACATGGATGAATAGTGAACGCGGTACGTCACTTATGTAGATGTCGCATTCACGTCGTCTGAGCTGTATGTGTTAGATCAATTCTCGACGCTGTGCACTGTATGTACGGATACTACGAAGTTGGCCAGGTCGCTCTCGCCGAGACGATCTGCCGAAGGATCGTTGTACTATGTGTTGGAAATCAAAGTGATACTGTTGTTTGGTTTGACAGAGCTCTCTGCACAGGTGAGCTGGGTGGAAAACGTGAGTGCTCATATGAATCCAGGGTGCAGAAGTAAGGTATGCTTTCCCGTGGGTGATGTTCGATTCGAGTAAGCCTGACCAGAATATTGTAATACTAGTTTCTCCATAGTCCGTAATCGGTCATTTTTTGCTTCATGGAATCATGTCGGCAACCTCAAATTCGAGCAGTGGGACTCTTGCCTTTCAAAAACCCCCCATACTCTGCGCGCATGTACATGATCATTATTGGCATGCATCAATGCTCGCGAGTCCGCCAGACCTCATGATGGTGTCAACCAGCATGGAGCACCAGCCCAGATGGAGGATAATATTCGCTCAAGAACCGCTGTATAAAGTGACCCAATGCTCGTCCTACGTACCCTCGAACTTGAAACGTCGTCACCTGAAGCATCTAGAGTTGCGGAGGACGTAATACAAGTAGATTTCGGAAACCATCACATGTAACGTGCAGTGAGATTGGATGTTCCAATACTTAGTTCCTATGTAAAACGGATGGTTCGAACTTGGTATTAACGGAGCGTAGCAAAATACAAAGCATGAGCAGGGTTATATCGCATTGAAATTATGAGTATAGGTGTGGCCTGGCGACCAGCGCCTCCGAGTCCGACATGCCGACACTGGCAGGCGCGAGGGAACGGGGTTCTACGACCCGATAGTCTGTGTACTCAGGTTCCTTTCTTCACGAAGGACCGACGTCCCACATTGACATTGCCGCTGCCGCAAAAGATCAGAAGGCACCTCGTGATTCTGGATGGCGATGGACATACCAGTGCTGTGTTGTTACATAGTTCCTTCAGCTGGTTTTCAAGACGTGTCATAGCTTCGCGATTATCCATGGAGAGCTTAACCTGCTCCACCATCAGCTGGGATGACACCAGGTACAAAGAATGATCATACTTCAACTTTGTCGTAAATCGCTCTGATCGAATTGGTGCAGGTCATGATCACCTGGATGTCCGCATCGTAAAGGAACGAGCGCGCAACGTTGCTCCTGCTTGAGATCTTTGTCGCGACATCTCGAAGATGGCTGAGCTCCCTAAAGTGATCACAGTCATACGCGTATCCCCTCAGAGCCGTTCGAGGCAACATACTTTGTAAAAGAGCTCAGCGTTCTCTTAATATCCTTGGACAACCCATATTTTGCGGTAAATTGTACAATCTCCTCGAGAAGCCATCCGGCGTACTCTATCACTTGAATGATCGCATGGTGCGTTCTGCCCATTTCCTTAGAAACGTATAAGAACGGTGCTTGGCTGTCAATAGTAGGGTACCGACCTCAATCAGTTGAGCGATTTGCAAGACTGTCCCGATTGCACCTCGGACCATGGGAATAGAAGCCATGTCTGCAACTTGATAAGCCAATCTAAGAGCTGTGATCGTAGCTGATAGTGTATCTTGGCGACCACTGACACTACAACCCGTAGATGCACTCCCAGTTGGAGAAGGTTGCTTGAGGTATCTGTCGAAACCGCAAACCGCCCAGTTGTAGAAGAACTCGATGTCCATGTGGGGGACCTGCTGAGGGGACGCTGCCGAAGGCTGTCCGAGGGCCTTGCGGCAGCAAAGACACGACGAGTTCCAACGCGCAACCATGTCCAGACCCTTTTCATCTCTCCCAGGAGAAAACGGATCAATGTTTTGGCTGCCGTCGTTTTCTCAAACGGCAAATAGTGGTCAACCATTTCCCGTTGAATTCGAAGTGGTATCTGCCTCTGACGAGGACCCTCCAAGTCCAAGCGATCAATGATTTCCCAAGCTGATTCGCGGGTTCCTTGAAAACGACAAGTGTCCGAGCCAAGGTGTATCATATCCTTCCAGTATTTCGAACGAAGTTCCTCTTCTCTCCTCGAGCCAACCGATAGGTCTTCGATCTCGTCCCACATTGTAGTCACGAGGACGATATTATTCAGATTGTCGTCTCCGCACAAGTCCTTGAATACGGCCAGATTTCTCAGAGGCGTTCCTGCCATTCTGGGATCCGAGACGCGATGGAGATAGAGAATGCCAGCAAGTTTGATGTTGCTTTGGTACCTGTGAATGTCGGGTTAGGCGAAGCTCGCTCTGCACTTGCCGGTCAACTCACGTCTGCCTCAGCCATTCGGCAATTATCCTTAGAATCTGCTCAGAAACCTGTGTATCGTTGAATCCGGGAGTGTCTACTAGGACGATATTCCGGCAACCATTAGGATGAGTGCACCGGACAGGTTGCACTTTTCGTGTCTGGGATTTCAAGCCATGGCCCATCATAACCTCCATCTTCCCAGCTGCTTTATTCACAAACTGCGAGGATCTCAGCTTCGCGGTGTAGATTCTCGTACCAAGTAACTCACCGAACTCTTGCCTGCCCCTGTGGGCCCTATCACCCTAATGAAATGAATGATATTAAGCGAAATAAGGGCCAACCTTAGGAAGACATACGCGATTACTATATCATCTTCGTCGATGAGACCGGGGTGGTCAGCGCTTGACATGGACACCACGAGCAGCAGAATCGCCGGGGATGCTGGATTCAGGGGCGACGCCAGATGCAGGAAGCGGCGTTTCTAAGCTAAGCGCGTTTGGAGGGTTAAGTGGGGACGCGGTAATTCTCAGAAGTGAAGGTGGTCCTGCGGTGGCGAGACTAAGAGATGGACCGGCGATCTTGACTTGAGCTTGACTTCACAAAGAGATGAACAAGTCGCGGACTGGGCCGCACGGTGAGTGATCCAGATGATCGCTCAAGAACTGTTGTATGGAGAGAATTATGATATCTGCTGCAGGTCTTTCTTGTGATGGTGACCAGCAACGTTGAATGAAGTTCCAGTGCGAGTCATCTATCGTTCTGGATTTTGGCCTACATGGTTTGCAACCGTCAAGCAAGCGTGCAACGACGGATACATCTTGTTGAACTTCAGACCACGGCTGTTTTCCTGAAAGCACATAGGGGAAGATCAGAGTGTGTTTGACATTTTATGTCCAGTCAGCTTGCCTGGAGAGCAACACATCCGAAGGAGTAGATGTCACTCTTGGTGGTCCTACTGATTGCCCCATTGAAATTAAATTGCTCGGGCGCAGTCCAACGCAAGGCTCCCGGTCCGCCAGTGGATCTTTGAAGGTAAGTCAATGCTTCTGGGATATTACCCACGAAGGAAGCATGTCCAAAATCAGCTAAACGTGCCGTGTAGTCTGCGTCCAGAAGTACGTTATTCTATTTCATTCTTAGAAAAAAGGTCACTGATAGTCCTAATCCTACGCACGGAGTTCAAATCACCGTGAACAAACGGAAATGTGTGTACTGTGATGTGTTATTTCATTGAGTATCTGGGAATGATAAGAGTGACCCACAGTAGTCTAACCCTTTGGCAATGTCGAGCAACTTTCACATTGTATGGTAAGACAGGGAGAGACAGACAGACAGACATGAAGTGCACGTACAATCTGAAGTCGGTGTACCGCATCCAGCTTGTCATCGTGCGTTGCTAAGAATTCATGGAGGGTGTCATTGGGCATCCACAATGATACCAACGACATTGCACCACTCATTCCAAAGCCGTACGCAATACCCAAGAATGGAACGACGTTGTTATGCCTTAGTCTCCTCCAAATTCCGAGCTCTCGATGGACCATCTCGAATGCCATTTAGATCAGATTCGCTGATAGAAATGAATAAATTACCTTGATGGATCTATCTTTTGTATCTCCATCTGGCGTAAACCTGAATCGCAGCGCCTTTGCTACAACCTAAGGAAGAGGTAAATAGTAGCCAACCTGAATCGTGAATCACACTCAAACTTGTTGTGATGTCGAACCATGGACGCATTGACACCTATAGACGTCACCGAAAGCACCTCCAGCGACATAATGATCATCGATTTTGATGATATAGGGTGTGAGGTCTGGCGGAGGCGGTGCACTAACAAGGTTGATTTGAGCGAAGAAACCATTGAATCGTCATAATAAACCAGTAAGGAGAGGATCGTCATACTTTGAGGAGTCGATGCATGTTGGATGCTAGTATGGTTTCGTTACGAGTGAGCACCTTAGTGTCTTGTTAGCCTGTCGGAATAGTACTATTACCTGCTGGAGAAGACCATCTTCTTCAGACCACTGTGGTGTTACGTTTGACATGGACTTGAAGGTGCGGAGCGACTCGGAAGAGTAGGTTTCAAGTTGAAGCTGTAAAGTGGTGGAACCTAGCAGTGAGCCTATATATGCACCTCAAGGAAGCCACGTTGACTCCACGCTCGGACTAGCCATATGCATCATGAGAACCACAAAACGCTAGCAAAAAATATGAATTTGTATCTTTCTTGCCAAGCCTTTGCTTATAATCCCAATATCTCCTTGCCAAAGGCAATATAAAGTCAGTATAAGCACTTGACAAGTATAAGCAGCTCGGCAGGACACCTACTGTTATAAGACCCTTACAAGGGTCTTATCAGGAATCTGTGATTCTCGTGATGCTGTGCATATAATCATGATGGTCACAGTAGAAATACGACTCATGTTGGTCAGGTGTTGACAGCTGCCCACTGGCATTTAATTACCGACAAGTATTTAAATTGCACCTGCTATCACTAAGTCCTGGGCCCTGAAGCTGAAGGCCTGACTCACTGGGCATTCAATGAGCGTCTTGGATTGCCACGCAACAACCTGGCAGTGCATTTGGACTTAGGTCACGTTAACACTAGCACTGAGCGCATTCTCCGACATTCTTCACTCCTATCTCTGGTTGGCCCAAGCCTCTTTTCAGGGTTACACGCATTCACGATTTAGCCATCCTACGTGGCTAATGATCTGCCCGCGTTCGAGGGACGCGCTGAAATCGACGAACACGTGCCGGTCGAGATATTTGAAGCTCGACGGTATCGTCACCCGTCGAAGTTACCTTGAGGCGATTTCATGGGTTACTTGTTTAAGTGCTTATATATCACTGAACTTCATACCTGTCTTTTGGCGTCACTCGAGAAGGACATAGAGTTTATTCTGACGCATCCAAATGGATGGGAAGGTCCACTGCAACAGCAAATTCGACATGCTGTTAAGCTTGGCGGGCTCGTTGGGGAGGTGACCTAACCTCACGCCATCCATGGTACACTAGCAAGCCGTTGCAAAGTTGATGCTGGTAGCGACAATGGACGCGTGCACTACCATTACTAGGAATGGTCACGGGAACTCGTGGCCTTATGGCACCGAAACATAAGGATATTGGCCGAATTCGGTTGCGAGCGGAGCAAGCTCCCTGATTTCTAGTCAGTGCGCAAGAGAGAGCACGGAGGGGGGCCAAATCTGTTTGCAGCGTCTGCCGATTGACCATCTCCAAAGATCTGGACCGCACGATAGGGGAGGCTGTACTCAGCACAGTACGTGCAGGGACAGGTAAGGAGTCGGGATGGCAGCGGTTTCGAGATGGCGAGAGCTCTCGCCAGGAAAGTCGCTACCGCCGCCTTTCCGAGGGCTGTTTAGGGAACTTCCAGCTATAACACTGGCAAACGAAGGATGCAGTGACCAAGAGGGGTGTAAGATGCGGGACTCAACGCAAGGCTAGTGACATGTGGTTGGGTGAACGAGGGTGGGGAGAGAGAGGGAGGCTTCCAGTCGCCAAGGGTGTGACCTGTAAAAGGTGGATGGATAAGGAACCTGTAGTAGTAACGCATTGCGACAAAGTGCCGTGACTGCTAATATCTCCGAGCTTGTCCAGTCCTTGAAGAAAGATGGAGGTGTGTCCGTTTCAGCCTGGAGCCTGAGAATGCATTGCGAACTCATTCTGCTTTTAGAGCTGAACCTGACAGAACACCGTAGATTACGCAGGGCAGGACACATTGTACACAACTATGACTTATGACATGAAACACATACAGAATATTCTAATTGGAACTATCGGAGCACGAGGTAGATCAGGGAGATGCCATCAGAGGGACATGCATGAAATTATCATTGGAAGGCTCTTTCCCAAGGGAATCGAACAATTGGTTCGCCATCAAGCTTAACTCTGCTTTCTTCAAGCGGGCTTTGGCTTGCCCACATTCCTCCAGAGTGATACGTATCATGTCAAGTTCTTTCATACACAAACGATGATATACCATACGTGGCATACAGCAGAAATATGAATGCGCGTGCAAGCTGCGGCTCGCGGAGAGAATGGCAATCTTCCGCTTCTTTACTTGTCGTGGCTTATGCCCGTATGCGCTCGGACATGAGCTCGGAACAAACTCCAAAAAATCAACCAAAATAAGACATCTGACACTTTAGGGTGAACTAAAAATCGGTCCGCCGATGAATGGGCCTATTCTGGGTGAGTTCCTCGATCGGCAGAATGGGTAAGGATTGCGAAGAGGAAGTTGGTGGAAGGGACAGGGATTGAAAGCTTGACGGTGGAAGGAATGCCCATCGCGGGTGTAAAGGAACGAATTTGAGAGTCCGCCCGGCACAGTAGGCGGCGATCGTCTATCGTCTATTACGACCAGCATGGTACTCCTCATACCTTTGGTGCGGAGGATCACATTGTCAAACAAGCCGAGGACGAGCAATGGGTCAAGATGAAGTGGTACATATTCATGACTACCTGTGTGGTCGGGTGCCGCGGACTAATGACTTGCCTAGGTGGAAGCTACACTTGCGCGCAAAGCATCTAGCCGCTTCCCATATTGCCGATGATGACATTCCTCCCATTCCGTCTGGAAAGTCAGCTGTCGATGTTTTGGCAGATTTCATGCGTTACCTATTCGACTGCACGCAAAAGTACATCCAAGACTCCCATGGAATGAACCTCTGGAAGTCGATCGAGCATCACATCGAGTTCGTGCTCACCCATCCGAACGGAT
>JBBPLC010000790.1:0-11043 GCA_038089535.1 Hemileccinum rubropunctum
CCTCTACGCCGGTAAGGACGCTGTCTTTGGACAGCCCGAGATCACGCTCGGTACCATCCCTGGCGCAGGCGGCACTCAGCGCCTCATCCGTGCCGTCGGAAAATCCCTGGTAGCGTCTAGTACCGCCTGAAGCCAAACGTCCATCTTATCTCATTCCTACGTTTACAGGCGATGCACATGATATTGACCGGAGAGAACATCACGGCCCAGGAAGCCGCTGCGGCGGGTCTCGTTGCCAAAGTCGTCGAGGTCGAGGAAACGCTGCCGCGGGCGATCGAATGCGCACACAAGATCGCGAGCTTCTCTGCGCCGGTCGTGGCTATGGCAAAGGAGGCGGTGAACGCAGGCAAGTATGATCCTGGTGGGACTTTATTCAACTGAACGTGTGCCTTACCAGCCGAAGATCTTGGACTCAAAGCTGGGTTGCATTTTGAGTCACGGCTGTATCATGCGACGTTCGGACTGGCTGATCATAGTGAAGGATTCGATGCCTTTTTGCAGAAGCGTGGGCCGCAATGGACACACAAGTAGAGTGCGTGTAATCGGGTACAACTTCTTTTTAAATCCCCAAATGTACTTACCTCCTCTCCCCGATCGCCTAGTGCATGGTGGGCGTTTTGGTAGCAGGGAGCACCGGCTTTATCCAGAGTGTGATGCAGAGTAGGCACATTATGTTTCTTTCAAGTTCCTACCATCACGAAGAAAAAACTGGCACAAACTTAGTTTACACAAAATCACTCTTTCCCACTACGTACGAACGGAAGCATACGCTTTCATTTCTATGTAACATCCAAAAGCGAGCCCTAGTAAACCGTAAGCTTATAAACCGTAAAAAGACCACATCTTCACCACAGATCCACATCCTCGTGCAAATCCGCAAAGACATCCACCTCGTCGTCACTCCCCTCAAACAACTCAAATATCTTTAAATTCTTCCTGAACCAATCCAAGTCATCCTCGTCCAGGTCACACGACTCTTCCACGAACAGCGACTCCAGCGGTGCGCCCGCGCTCCTTCTCTCATCCACGACATTGCGAAGAGAGGGCCCGGCCGCCCCCGAAACGTACAGCGTCGCGAGTCGGGGAAGCCATAAGCCGCTCCGTCCAACCAGCGTACATGCATCGCAAAGAATGTCAAGGAATTCTGGTGAAAGGTGCGACAGCGAAATGTTGAGCGACGTGAGGTTCTGCAATTCACCGTAGAGCGTCTCGACGCAACTGGAGCGGCACGGCAGCCCAGCGAGCTTAAGACTCTCGAGGTTGCTCAGCAGACTGTGCGGCTGTTCTCGGGCAGAGGGTGGGGAGAATGACGTAGCTGGCTCGGCGAGCATGTTGACAAAGTCGGTGTAATCGCCATCGTCAAAGTCGAGGACGAGATTTTTGAGTGCGGGGAGGACAAACTTGTGGAGTAACCCGATAGCGCGTGGTGGGGAATGGAATGCGAGGACCAAGTCCGTCACTTTGTGGAGTTGAACGGGAGCGTTAAGGTCTGCGGGACTCTTGGGAGTCGGCTCGGTGATCCACTCTTGGGGGTCTCCAGAGGGACCCGACATAGCCAGACTAAGCTTCTGGAGGGAAGAAGCGCCACGCAAGATGGTGGCGAATTGGGACCACGTTGGACGAACGTCTTCTGCGTGATAAGCGAGTTCGAGATCTATGAGTTTAGACGCGGAGGCGATCCATGGTTGGTCCCAGTCAACATGCACGCCCCAAAGGACGACGCTCGTGAGACACGGGGCGGAACCGCCAAAAAGGACAAGATGCTTCGACATACTGGGATACCCAAAGTTGTCGGATTCTTCCGTCTCTTCGTGGTGATACAGTTGAAGTGTCGTGAGTTGAGGAGCCGCAGGAATGAGAGGATCAGAGACGGCGCTGAGGAATTCAAACATGTGGTGGTACTCGGGAACCGTGACTTCGATGGTGCGCCAGCGATGGACGTGAGGAGTGAGCAATTTATATAGGAATCGGAGGTCATCGTCGGAAGGGGCGCAGTTGTCTGTTGGTACTATGTCGCAGTCGGGTTCGCAGTTGACGGAGATATCTATAGGGAGGCCTTTACTCCGCTCCATCAATATCGATACGGGCTCGTACGGTAGACGCATCTCCGGATTGACTATAACAGTCGTCCAGAGAGACGGCGTAGAGAGTGCGACATTGCGCCAGTGACGACAGACATGCGAGGCGACGGTCTGGAACGGGGGCCACGGGGAAGGCAAATCGGAGGATTCAGTAACATCAGAATCTTCCTCGTCGGTCTCTTCCTCGTCTTCCTCTTCTGCATCTGCATCTTCGCATTCTTCCACGTCGCCATCATTGGAATCCTCGTCATCGACGTCCTTTTCGCAAAGTGAGTGGCAGAGGTTATCCCAGTAATCCCCAATGTCGTTTTCGTCCTCCTTATCGTCATCCGCTGCACCGATCTCGAATATGCGAGAAAGGAGTTCTGGAGGAAGGTTATTTATCAAGCAGACGTTGCCTTGGGGAGGAACGAAAGGGTTGTTTGGAAGGAGTATATGAGGATCCTTTTCAACATTCTGCGTTTGGGCAACACCCATCGCTCAAGAACTGTATTATGTGGTGTGAGTGCAGGATCGGTGGAAAGAGTAGGGACCAACCAGCTTCAGCAAACCGGCGATTGCACGTATCCTGTGCTTCGATGATGTGGACCAAACTAGGTTGATAACTTTTCATCCATCCAATTTGTGCTATTTAGATTCAGAGAGAGGTGGCTATATAAGATAAATCTTCACATTAAGATACAGCATCATGGCGCAGAGGAAGCGCGCAGGGCTCATAACCCTGAGGTCACTTGATCGAAACAAGTTGATGCTATTTTTTTTTCAAGAGTGTTTGCCTTTCTGACTCCGCTACATGTCTCACCAATCACAACTAACGATAAGTAAACTGTCTGGCCCAGAGGGCTCATTGTTTCACGGAAATCGTACCCCTGCAGACGGTCACGAGGGTTATGTTACACAGACTACGTGCCTCCCTGCCGTTTATCGACAAGTTTGGATCTAAATCGTATCAAATTCATACCTAACAGCAGACTGCCCGAACCACGTGCACTTGAACTCCAGCTCACAGAAAAATCACTCTGGAAAACACAAGGGAGGAAACTCTACCTGTGATATAACCCTACGACCTCTCTGACATGTGACTGCAACTCCAGGGTAGACTGACGGGTCTATCCGAAGCCATACGCCAGGCATTAGAAGCAAGCCAGGCGGATCGTGAACCTAAGCGTTCGCGAACTCTCCAGATCGAGGCATTAGATCGACGTAGAGAATTTCTCCTTGCCCTCCACGAAGAAGAAGAAAAACAAACCCATTTGGCAGTTGACGAAGTTGCATTCTTTGAGAAGGTGTTGGAGCGACGTCCGCTGACGGAACTAGAAAAATGATATGGACTTTAATAATGGAGCCTACGTTCAGGACTTGAGGCCGCTATCGGTGGTAGACCAACGTTCTTGATCAGATGGAGGTGGGAGCTACCCGTCATGGGCTTGGCCGGCCGTCTATGGAGGATGAAACTCCCGAACGATTAAAAGCCATTTTGGAATCGGCAATAACGGTAAAAGATTTGATTGCGATGAGGAACGATGAAGGTTGAGGTTGAGGGAGGTTGATGGTAACAATGGCCCCACATGGTCAGGGAGGTCCTCCTATCTTTCTATCTAAGGTATGGATTGCCAGTGGTTGTCTTGTGGTCTATCTAATTTTTTGGCCAGAACACTGTAGAACACGAAGTACTTTAAATTCGCGCTATTGTATACGTTGTATCTTCTTAGGTCTCATGATAAATAAATAACATTGTTCTTGATCACCGACCCACGGTTGAAACATGTCCACAGGATCCCTTCTTGTGCGCGAATATTTTGTATTGTATCTCGGGCCACCGTATCATGGTCCATATTTCTTGTCATATCAGCATCGGCGACATTGAACGAGTACAAGTGACAGTAGGATAATCAATAGCACTTTCTTAGCCGTGACCCGCCGAGGTATGTTCAACGAGATCCTTCGCATTTGGGATCCTGGAACCCTCAGACTCGAGATTGTCTATGTAGCGAATCTCATTTGCATCATAAAAAACAAGTTGATCAAACGTAACGTACATCGCTGATATGTAGATCAACGTGGGCGGGAAAGGGCCAGCTACATAATACGAGTGCGACTACACCACAGGGTCAACGTCACGGTGCGTGGTGCTACTGCCCTGAGAAGAGCGACGCCAAAAGGCATCCTGGCCGAGCGTAAAGTCCTCCAATGGGTGACAAGCCGGGCACAGGTAAACGATCTAAATCCTGTCCTTGTATTTCACACTTCAGGTTGTACCGTTCTTCGGACATCGTCGAGCTTGATCTCGCCCATGTCGTTCGTGCTACCCGCCGGAGTTATATATTGACCATCGTCTGTCTTCCTTTCGGTCGATGTCATGATCTCGACTCGCATTCTGCCCCTACTGTAACTGGTGTCTCCCGATGAATATGCAAGCGGGATGATGTTCGACGTTTGCTTTGCCCGAATCAGGCCAACACGAAAAATAACCATGTAAAATGTGATGGAGATGATGGGTGTGACCTGGCAGGCAGCGTGAACATTTCAGTTGGACTATCCTCGCTAGTAAGCAATGACTAACCAAGTCCAAGATCACGGCTTGACCATTCGAATTGGTTAGAAGACAGATCAACCCCAACAAAATGGTCAGGGGATACATCACTCCAGCATCGATAATGATGTGTAAGATGGGCCGCAGTTCAGATGTTCGGTGCTCAAGTAGCCTCGTGGTCTCCCGGTCGACATCCCAGATACGGTAGGCCAACAGAACTGGGGGAAAAGTTCAGAGGCGCCGTTCAACATCTATGAAAAAGCAGCACACACTGGTCGTTAACAGGTTGCTTGACAACGATGTTGCATAAAACCCTGTGACCCACTGCGCGACATGTGATCCGCTAAACGGAGTTGCAAATCCAATTACTGTGGAAAGATCGTCAATGAATTCGGTCTCCCGACAAAAGCGTGCAACACAAGTACCAGCAATACCACACCAAAGCGTCATAGGTAGAATCATAACGAGTTTAGACTCCCATGCTACATAACAGCGGTAGAGCTATGATGAGATTAGTGGGTCAATATCGTTTGAACGTAACAAAAACTCACAATAACACCGTCCCCTATGAGTGTTTGTATAGCATACACAATGTTTTTGGACAGAAACGTCCATTGCGACGCGTCCGAAAAAAAGGCAACAGGTCCCCCAGGGTAGGTATCCCGGTACAGTATCAAACCATACACGATTCTTATCATGCCGATCACTATATGCTGTATACCGGCAGGAAATTTGTCCCATTAACATCCAGGGAAATGAAGAGACGCGCACCACAGTACTAACTAGCAGCAACGCGCATGCTACCACAAACATCTTACGGTTAACTCGGCCAGTGGAGCGCTGAGACACCAGTGCCCAAATCGTCCCTCCGAACATCAACAATGAGAAACCTTGCGCAACAAACGTTCAGTATACTTTCGTCGCGAGTCACCCCCAGTGGACTGTCTTACCATACAGGATGGATTCAAGTAGCACCGACAAGAGTTCTGCCTCATCCTGAGGGATGCCAGTGTTATCCATGGTTCAAGCGATTTCGCGATCTCCAGGATAAGAAGAGGGACGATGAGTGCGGAAAACGCGAGAGAGGAACATGTCCACTTTTGTACCCAGATTGGCTTCCCAAGATTCTAGAAAAAACCTGGAGGGATCCTAATCCCTCAGGGAACAACTCAATTATCTGTCAAACTTAGGGTGTTACCAGACAACGTCAACGCTTGGGTAAGGGTGACTACGCGTTACGCCACTCAAACCGCTTCAAAGGTGGTGCCGTTGAATATGGCTTGTTTGATCAGCGGACCCAATATTCTTGGGGATAAGGGTGCTGAGAGAGTCATTTGATTGGCACGGGGCCTGCTTTTTAGCCTCGGCCTTCGCCGTCAAGACACTGATTGGATGGTAAAATTAGACTCGTAGGTGTTGCATATGATGCGCACCTAAGGCTTCGGGCTGTAACAATGTCAGCGCCCGAACTTACCGGAACTACGGTTGACACTGACCGTTACTCTTGACATCTTCGGTCGAAAAACGACCTTCCAAGTTTCAAGCCCTGCCAAGTATGGGAGATGAATATGACACGTTCACCGCCTTATTAAACCAAGAATAACACACCGTATATGGGTAAGTTTGCAGCGGAGGACAGGTAGTGCAAGAATGCGTGGTAATGTGGCGAGTGCGGTGAACGTCTGACGGTTTCGTCCAGGGTAGGATGAGAACAATAGAGTTGTTGCTGCACGCAAGACAGTCCATCTATTGAATCTGTCGTACCACTAGGGATGGCACCGAGTCGGTACAAGAATTGAAGATATCAGGGACGTCCGGACTGTACTGAGGTGGGAGGTGCAGTTGGCAGGGTGCAGTCAGTGGTGGGCGCCCATGATCATGTGCGTCCTTGTCCAATGGCGGCGTGTCCGTCTTAGAAATCTCAGACTCCGCTCGCAGTGCCTCGCACTGCGCCTGGAACGTTTTCTTGACGAGACCCTACTGGCACAACCATTTGGCGATTCAGGTCCTTGTCATTCGTTCTCGAGCCATTAAAGATGCTCGTACAGACTTGCAAGCAGGATGGAACTCGCAACTGGTGTGACCGCCAATGCTTACGCCGGTTTGCAGTGATTGTTTTCTGATCACTCCTTCCAATGTGCGTGCGCGTATCCTTCCTTCCCTGACCGTCCTTACGTTAGGCCGGCACGTTTTCCATCATCGTAGCTTCCACCCGGATGATCGTCTTGTTGATGACCATCCACGACTCATTCGCTTTCTGCGTCCATACTACCGCCGAAGAAGTGTACCATGTCCTCTGGCGGACGAAGGTCTCAGCAGCGGTGCCACATCTGCACCAAAAATCTCTGATCACATGGATGTACACTTGGCGTACCGCGGCCATTGCATTCTTGTGTGCAACCGTATCCACGACGCGCCTTTGGATCAACCTCTGTAAGGGTTCGGTAGCGATCGTTCTTTTTCGTCCGTTGACGCCCACGATACACAGCCGCTGTCCTCATTGGACCTACGTGGGCACACCATTCGACGACCCGGAGCCTGGCGATCGGCTCCGTCGATCCACTGACAAATTTGGATCGCATTCGTGCGGGATAAGCGCCGACGTGTGGAACGCCCTAGGAACGGCATTGGCAGCAATCGAGATAGTCTACAGCGCAGGCAGAGTCTTGTCACCGATCGTCATAGGTAGCATTTTGCTGTGACGATCGACACGGCGCCCTGTTCTTGTTTTATGTTCACCTGGTAAGTGTGCCAACGTTTCTGGCATTTGCTGATCACTGAACACTTGTACACGCAGATCATCGTTTTAACCACCGCCACGCTACCTCGTCAGAGACTCGAGTGGATTCTGCAAGTCAGGTGAAACGTAAATCGGCCACACACTAGCAACACGTGCAACTTTCAAGGCCATCCCGCGCGATTTCTTGGGCTTGACAGGGATCATCATACACGCCTTTGCGTCAAAGCTACTTATCCAAATGCGTATGTATTTCATGGCCATGTTTCCTTTCCCACTGACACGTTGCGCAGACTTGGATACATTCCTCAAGTCAAGTCAAGCGTAAATCAACCAAGCGCTAACAGCAAAAGGAGTGGTGTGTGCATAAATTACATAGCCAGGCGCTTGCGTGATTCCATGGGCTTGACTGAAATCACCAAGGTTACCGTTCCGTAAAAGGATTCCAAAGACACTTCGTAGCATGACTTAATGTGCCAACATGCCCACGAAGTCTCGCAAAGGAATTTCAAGTTGGGTTCCTTGACTTTTAACACCTGCGACACAGGGTCCCTGTAGAGCTTCTTCATGAAGCGATAATCACGTTCCTTCGTGCGTTTAAATCTCGATTTGCGACCGACGATATCGACATTTTCCAGGTCGTCCCGTGTCAGCCCGTCTACAAGGGCCTCGAGAAACTCATGCTGCTCATCAACGTAGCCGCTATCCTTGTCCACGTCCAGGTTCTTGGAAGTACGCCAGCCGGAGGGCGCACGGCAACCCCAGTGTGGCACACACTCGCGAGTGCCGCATCTGATCCTTGGAGTCTGTCTTGGAGCGCGTCAACCGGCTTTTTTTTTGTCGTAGGCGTACTGGTGGCAGAGCCCGAACGCGAGGTATCCCCCGTGTGGCAGCGTCTCTGGGTCGTTGATGAGCTCGATCAGCGCTTCCTTGAGCCTATCGTGGAACGAGATGGGGAGTCTGCAGAGATGTGGTATGTCTCTGTGCCTCAGGTCGGAAGTAGAGGTTATATGTCAGGGTGACGCGGTAGCCTGAGATAATGGGGAGGACTTGGTGTTCGGAGGGAGAGTTGGCCACCCTCGTGAGGGGCAGGGAGGACAACGAGGAGGGAACCGAACATGTTGTCTCCATGGGAGGTGTCTTGGTGAGTCTTGAAGAATCCCCCCTTGTCTGCAAGGTAGTGAATCGGTATGGCACACTTGAGGATCCTCATGGCAGCTTACCATAAACGTTGAACTTGTATAATTCGAGCTCGACAGTCTGATTAGTGGAAAGTAAATCTTGCTCGATAACATCGTGAATGCGAAGAGTACGAGGGTCAAAAGATGTGGAGAATGTATCAGGGTCCATCTCTCCAGCCTTTCTATAGGTCTCATCCAGGACATCCTTGTTATTGAACCCAAACGACGCTGGTTGACATGTCTGGGAGAGGGCCTCCAGCTCTTCTGTGGTAGGATTCGCAAAATTGATTCGACTGCGATGTTAGAAGGCTCGTATGCTAGTATGTGCGCAAGGAAACAAGGAATATTTACCGAAAATCCTCCCCTTGGGAATAGTAAAGCAAGAGCTGGTGTTCGGGGACAGAACAAACACTGCTGCAAAATGGATCATGGTCAGCCAGAGCTTCCTTCAGGGCCTTTACTTTCGGGTTTGTTGTAGCTTGTGACATGATTGATGCTACTTAGGAGTCGAGTGCCTCCTATTTCCTTGCAAGAAGGTCGGACCCGGCCCGGTTGCAGTGTCGGTCGGGCCGATCTCCCGATGACAGCATGATGTGTCACACGACACGTTTTGCAGAGTTTAAGTCGGGTGAAAATGTCGTCCGAAATGTGTTAACCTGACTAAACTTGAAATTAAATACTAGGTTAACACATTTAGTCCGACATTTTCACCCAACTTAAATTCTGCCAAATGTGTTGTATCAGTAGCTTTAGTCCTCTCCTTCAATCACTCTAACTGTTGAAGATACAGCCATATGTATAGTTGAAACTTTCTTTTTCCATATTTCCTTATTTGGCATGTTTGGACAATATGCTATGTGTATGCCTCATGGACATGCTTTCCTCTAGTCCATTACATTTGACTGGAGTTCACCAAGCTTGCTAGGTTCAACTCATGCACACATTAACACTAACCAAGGTAGTTCTTTTCTCACATCCACCTATTTTTTCATTACTGTGGGCCTCAAAATCACTCATGTTACTGATTAGATCATTTAATTTTGCCAAACCAATAGTTTTCACTGATCTGTCCAGTTATACATGTATCAGTTGCTTTAAGTGATTACCCTTGATCACTTCCAAGTCAGTGCTAAGTACAGTTAGGGCCATGACAACCAATAATAGGTCAGCTTATTGATCCATGATTGGTTATCACCATTTGCCATGTGACTTTAGGCCTTTGTCACCTTACTACCACCATTGTATGATACTGTAGCAACATTGTAGAATTCTCCACACCTATCCTATGGACTCTGTCAATGAGTCATGTTGTTGTCAATGCCAATGCAGTCCATCATGTTATAAGTGGCTTTCCAAGGCAACTTGCAATGATCATTATACTCATGCTAATCCAAATGGTATACTCAGCTCTGACAATGGTAGCTCCAGATTAGATTCTGATATGTTTAGCTCTACAGGTTGTTATGAGCCAAAGGATGTAGCATTGAACTTTGACAAAAAAGGCAGAAAATGAAAAGAAATGTAGAATGATAGGTATTATATTTAAATGCTTCTTTTAAGCATAGAGAGGCAAGTAGTGGGCAGCACTTCAGGGAGGATGCTCATGATGAGGTGTAATAACGTCCTGAAGAGCACAAGAGAGACTGAGAATCAAAGAGGACATTGGGACAAAGAGTTCACAGGGCTCAGAGGACTGAGGATACAAGAAAGATGCAATAGATTGTGTAGATCAAGAGTGAGAAGTATATGGTATGCAATGAGGTATATATAGTGTCTAGGTGAGAGAATAGAACACTATGGAATATTGTGGAATATTGTTGTAGTTCGGGCTATGACACTACCGCTTACCGTTACGTTCTTTGGTTTCTCCTTATCCCGGACTTACGATTTCTACTTTTGAGGTCACGTGACTCCTTCTCACGATCACATGACTTGGCCACCTTTTATCTTATCTATTGTACCTTAGGGGCACGTGCTAGTTCCCACGATCACGTGCCTACAGGTCGACCTAGACTTGCCTAGATCCATGATGTCACTATGACATCATGCCTCACGGCTATCACATTCCTTTACTTTAGACCTGCCCTAGAGTACACTGTGAAATGGGGCTAAGACAACAAATGGAGCACAACACCTAATCTAGGCGTTGGGCGACTTCAGCGATGGTGTGAACGGTTCGGGAACGAGTGTCCAACCACATGTGGACGAGGATGTGGTATTCGGCGACGAGAAAGTTTACAGTGCCCAAGTATAGCATGAACTTGGCACGAGAAACGACGAGCGCACAGTAACGTTGTGCGAGAGACGGCAAACGCAGAGATAGGATTGACTACAGAGCTGTTCACAGTCTCTATAGTGGAAAGGTAAAAGTAAAGGAGAAGAGTGGTAATCAAATGAACAGGCCCCAAAGGAGGAGGGTATTCAAGTGAATAGGACTGGGGAATAGACGATGAAGGGAGAGGGTTTATATATGTAAATACGGGAGTTTAGGGTAGGTCGTCTGAGTCCTAA
>JBBPLC010000791.1:0-11001 GCA_038089535.1 Hemileccinum rubropunctum
TTAACTGCATTCAATGGAGATACCCTACCCCATCTCGCTGTCGCTAACGGGATTTGATCGAAACGGGTTGTCATCCCGTCGCCTGCAATTCTTTGTGCAAAATTCCTCTGGATGCCGCCATCGAATGTGAATATACATCAGTGGTCGAACTTCTATTCTCGTGCAATGGGCAATTCCCTCCCGATGTTCTATCAGCCGCGCTACAGAAACATTCACTTTACTTGTGGTGGAACTCCTTATTCGCAAAGGTGCTTAGTATACTAGTAGGTGCATTCCACTACGTCCAGTGGGGATGTTCATCTGGCCATTGCTCTATACGTTGCAGCAGACTGCAATCCTACCACCCGCAATTCCGAATGCAAAACAGCTGCCAGTGGAGGCTGCAATTGGGCGCGGATACACTCCGGTGGCAAAACTTCTACTCTCATGCAACACCCCCGTTCCTCTCAGCATCCTACTAATCGCGCTACAGTGCCGCTCTCCAGGTGAAGGTGCGAAAGGCCGTACCTCTATGTCTGGGTCCGATTGGGATACGCTATTTCAACTCGAAGCACGTGGTCTCCTATGCCCTCCAGATCGATCCTCAAAAGCTCAAAGTACTCCAGGCGAGGCCCTCCTCGCCCTCCGGATGTTCCCACCACTTCCCGTTCAAGCTGCGACCAAGTCCACAGCCAGTAGGTCTACCGTAATCGCATGCGCTCCGCCTGAGGCTCTTGCTCAACCTGATCCAGACACGTATCGCGCGTAAAGCTACTCTTGGAGTGCGGTGCTTATTCGGAGGCGCTAGCCTCGTCGAAGGAGCGCTCGCCATAGACGATGCCAACATCGAGGATGGGCCGGTAGCTGTTGGCGGAGCGCAGAAAAGACAGGAACGTTTCTGCTACCGTTGAATTGGACGAGGAAGGACAGGGATTGGAATGGCAGGGTAAGCTAGGGATGCTCGAGATTGTCTGGAAACTTGTTACTGGCTGTCAGGCGGTGGGTCATCTTACCACCACTGACCTTGTCACTATCCTCACTATCTCTCCACCTGTACACCTCCCAGAGGCACCCGAACGTTCCACTACTCGAACACGTCAGAGAACTGATCGAAACTTTGGATAGGCTTGGAGTTCGGCCGTCCCCAGCGGACGATGATGGTGAGGAGTGGTCAGTGGTGACGACGAGGACGTAGACGTAGAAATGGCATGGTCGCATCATGTCGTAGCAAAAGTATCTTAATGGTGAGGGTCAATAGACGTCATGAAAATGTCATTTCATACATTCCGATCTCATTCAACCAATATCGAACAATTCCATCACTACAACTTTCGACAAGATGATCATAGGACTGCAGTTCCAACATAATTACAGGTAGTAAGTACAAAAAAGGTGCGTGAATCAATTTCCAGGTGATACTGATACACTGAAAGAGACGGAAAAAAAGCATGAGCACCACATACATCAGGAATCAGGAGTGTTACACTTTGGGACTTACCAATTTCACTCATTCATTCAAGTCTTGGCCTCTTCGCAACTTATGGACCGGTGTCTCATCTTCTAGTCCGGGACTCGGACACGTTCTGCATGCCTTGCGTGCAACCTCAAGAATGTCAACCACCTGCTGACAGTCTTGTCCGGTGTATGAGGCATCGACGAGCTGACGTTATATCATCCCAATGTGACCCGAACAGCATCATAGAGTTATTAGAACCATTGCGAACCAGCAATTGGACCATCTGGGAGACGCAGTGTCGGCGTAGCGCGAATGACAAGCGGTCGAGAGGAAATAGGACACTGAGCGAGAGTAGAAGTTCCACCGCTACAGCGTATCCACGCTCGATGGCGGCTTCCAGCAGTGTTCTTCCCCCAGAATTGCAGCTAGCGGGATTGCAGCCAGCTTCAACGAAAATCAACAACAAGAAGCAATACACTCCTTCAGCGTATTCAGCAATAACAAGATGAAGTACGGTATCACCATTAGACATGGTGGAATGGACATTAGCACCTTTTGAATCAGGAATTCAACCATGTGGAGAGGTGAGTGTCGCTGTAGTGCAAATAACAGGATGTCGGGTGGAAATGGGACATTGCGCGAGAGTAGAAGTTCCACCACTGAAGTGTATCTACGTTCGACAGCGGCTTCCAGTACCGTTCTTCCCTGAGAATTGCAGCCAGCAGGATTGCAGCCAGCTTCGATGAAAATCTTGATCAAGTCCAAACGCCTTGATTGGTCAACCTCGTTCATGGCAAGATGAAGGAGCGTATCCCCATTGAATGTAGTAGAATGCACATCAGCACCTCTACGAATCAGAAATTCAACCATGGGGAGAGGTGGGTATTTCTGTAGCGCAACTGACAGGATGTTGGGTGGAAATGGGACCTTGCGCGAGAGTAGGAAGTCTACCACCGAAGTATGTCCATGTGCGATGGCAAGTTCAAGGCCCGATTCACCGTCAAGATTTACGGCAGTAGGATCGCAGCCAGCTTCAACGAAGGTCTTGACCAACTCCAAACACCTTGATTCATGGTCCCCAGTAATGGCACGATGAAGCAGGGTATCCCCGTTGGACATGGTGGGATGCACATCAGCACCTTTATGAATCAGCAATTCAACCATGGGGAGAGGTGAGTATTGCCATAGCGCAACTGACAGGATGTCGGGTGGAAGTGGGACATTGCGCGAGAGTAGGAATTCTACCACCGAAGTGTGTCCATGTGTGATGGCAACTTCGAGGCCTGATTTGCCCCAAGAATTGACGGTGGTAGGATTGCAACCAGCTTCAATGAAAATCTTGATCAAGTCCAAACGCCTTGATTTATCGACCTCATTCATGGCAAGATGAAGGAGCGTATCCCCATTGAATGTAGTAGAATGCACATCAGCACCTCTACGAATCAGGAACTCAACCACGGGGAGAGGCGAGCATTTCCGTAGCGCAACCGACAGGATATCGGGTGGAAATGGGACCTTGCGCGAGAGTAGGAAGTCTACCACCGAAGTATGTCCATGTGCGATGGCAAGCCCAAGGCCCGATTCACCGTCAAGATTTACGGCAGTAGGATTGCAGCCAGCTTCAACGAAGATCTTGATCAAGTCCAAACACCTTGTTTCGTCGTCCTCAGTCATGGCACGATGAAGTAGGGTATCCCCATAGGGCGTGGTGGAGTACACATCAGCACCTTTACGAATCAGGGATTCGATCACGTGGAGAGGTGTGTGTCGCGATAGCGCGAACAATAAAATGTTGGGAGGAAGTGGAAGGTTGGAGCATGAAAGTAGAAGTCCCACTACCGAAGTGTATCCATGCTTGATGGCGGCTTCCAGTACCGTTTCCCCCTCAGAATCGCAGGCAGCGGGAGTCCAGCCAGCTTCGATGAAATTCTTCGCTAAGACGCAACATACTCCTTCCGTGCGTTCAGCAATGGAAAAATGAAGCAGGGCATCCCATTTGGACGGAGTGGAATTAACGCCTTGACGAATCAAAAATTCAACCATATGGAAAGGTGAGTGTTGCCGTAGTGCAAATAACAGGATGTCGGGTGGAAACCGTACATTGCGCGAGAGTAGATATTCTACCACCGAAGTGTGTCCACGTTCGATGGCAACTTCAAGGCCTGATTTTCCCGCAGAATTTGCAACGGTCAGATTGCAGCCAGCTTCAATTAAAAGCTTGACCAAGCCCGAACACCTGGATTCGACGCCCTCAGCAATGGCAAGATGAAGTAGGGTATCCCCACTGGGTGTGGTGGAATGAACATCAATGCCTTTGCGAATAAGGAATTCAACCATGTGGGGAGGTGAGTGTTGCTGTAGCGCAAAAAACAGGATATCAGGTGGAAGTGGAACATTGCGCGAGAGTAGATATTCTACCACTGAAGTGTGTCCATGTTCGACGGCAACTTCGAGGCCTGATTTGCCCCGAGAATTGACAGTGGTAGGATCGCAGCCAGCTTCAATGAAAATCTTGACCAAGCCCGAACACCTTGATTCGTCATCCTCATTCATGGCAAGATGAAGTAGCGTATCTCCATTGGACGTGGTGAAATGCGCATCTATGCCTATACGAATCAGGAACTCAACCATATGGAGGGGTGAGTGTCGCCGTAGTGCAAATAATAGGATGTGGGGTGCCAGCGGAAATGGGACATCGTGCGAGAGTAGAAATTCTACCACAGAAGTGTGTCCATACTCGATGGCAAGTTGAAGGCTGGATTCGCCGTCGGAATTTACGGTGGTAGGATTGCAGCCACCTTCAATGAAAATCTTGATCAAATCCAAACATTTTGATTCGTCGTCCTCAGTAATGGCAAGATGAAGTATGGTATCCCCATCGGGCGTGGTAGAACCCACATCAGCACATTTTTGAATCAAGAACAGAACCATCTGGGGGTCCCAGTCAAAGCCCCGCTCTAATCCAAGGTGCAAGATATTGGAAGGGAGTGGAACATTGCGCGAGAGCAGAAATTCCACGACTGAGATGTAGCCGCGTCCCGCTGCAATCATCAATGGTGTCTCATCCTGTGAATTTCGTGTGTCGGGCCTACATCCACCATCGACGGGCAATCTGGTAAGCTCCAAACTCCGTGGTTCCCAAGGGCACATTACAGCAAGATGAAGCGCGGTGTCGTTACGCCCATCCGAAACGGGGTGAACATTAACACCCTTGCGAAGCAAGAAACGGACCATAGACACTGTTTCCGAAGTATCGCCAGTTGATGCAGCAAGGAGAAAACGCGGGTGCGGTGGCTGATCTGGCGGAAGTAGAAACTCGAGCATTGACGTATGTGCTGCACGTATAGATCGCTCAATAAGTTCGGCACCGAACTGATCACCTGCAGAAAGATCATAGCCGATCTGTTGTAATCGCCGTGCCAGGGCAACATGATCTTCGTCTGCTTGCCTGCTGTCCCCTGTGCTGGGCCTTGCGCTATTAAATATGCCCCGATATAGCTGTTCATGTCCAATTTGGCGTGCCCATTCCACAAACTCGCCAGTTTGCAAAAGTTTCACAAGGACCTGAGTGCTACACCATGGCATACAAATGGCGGTTGTCAGAACTTCTGATGTTACTGCACATTCCCTCCGCAAGAGCTTGCCGACAAGCACATCATCGCCAGCATCGATGGCAATATCGAGTGGCAGGGCATAGCGGGAGTCATCAATGACGAAACCACGCATGTTCACATCAGCCCCGCATGCCAAGAGTGCCATTGCATGTTCAGTCTTGCGGAGGTCTGCAGCATACACTAGTGGGTTCGTCCCAACCCTCGGCTTCAGAGGACCATCACCGGAAAGGAATGATTGGAGGAGCCCGGGGGAGGCATAAGCAATCAATATGTAAGGCACAAAGTCGTGTCTCGACGATGGCCACGGAGGATAAGGCCGTCCCAAATGCTCCCCCCGCAATTCGCAGAGACGTTCCCAATGTGATGGATGATGACGAACGTCTGCCCCAAGAGATCGCACTGCTTCGAGGACAACCGATGGCCCAGGATCGATATGGGCGAGGTGGTTGAAACCAGGAGAGAGGACATACGACAGCATTGGGAAAGATTGTAATGGTGCAATGATACCATGGAAGGGCCATTGTTTCAGGAACGTGGAGATGTACTGCATGCACGTCTGAGCGGTCTCAATATGGGCGTTATGGGGAGTGATTTGATACATTGGTAATGCCGTAGCGCTGATCAGATATTCCTACGAAACAGATATGCAGACATTACAAATGTAGCAGTATCCCGAAACGTACCTTGACGCTGAAGTGGGATAGCGTAAGTATATCCGTCTGTTCAGAATATGATACGAGGCTGGACAGCGCATGTAGGAGTGCAGTTCCCAGTGCCTTACGGCGTGTTCCCCTTTGGTGGGGATCGGCCAAGAGCCCGTCGACAATCAAAGTTAGCTGCAAGGGCTTCAATGCCACCATGAGCCAAGCCAGCGCACGTCGTGCCAGCTTCCCTTCCAACTGTCGTTCGTCGATTTCCCCTAGGATTCTCTCATATGTCGCTCCTAGTTCGTTGGGGAGGTTGTCAAGTGCTTCCCTTAACTCCTGCCTGCACGCACGCCGTTTCAGGTTGTCAAGCTGGCACTGCACCCATCGGAACCTAGGAAACAGTGGTGGTGAGTGGCAGAGTGACCCTACAAACCAATACCTTACCTCCCTTCTGCTCTCTCAGATAATTTCGTGTATATCTCCTCTTTCAGATCCGGATCGGCCGATCTCAACCGGTTGTCCGAGTCAACCACCCGTGTGACATACAACGCCATATCCCCTGCCAATTCTGTCACCATGTGCTCGAAGGAAAGAGATTGGAAATCCACAAGATGATCCATGATGGTCTGATGCGGTCGGCTCGTCACTAACACCCGAACATCGGCCCGTTTGAATCTGGCAAGAGCACGTACGAGTGCCTCGATATCCGCACACTCATCGAGCGCATCGATCACTATGATGGGGTTACGAGGGAAGTAAAGGGTGGCACGCATTACGAGATCACAAAGTTTGTCGAGGTCGTCAAGCGATAGGATACCCCTGCTTTTCGTTTCGAGTATCTTGTTCGGGAAGTCCTCCGGGTCAATACCGCAATCACAGAAGTGGCGGAACAGCTGGGAGAGTAAGGAGCGCATCAATTCGGAGGGAATCGTCGACCGGTCGTTTCGGAAGTCGCAGTAGAAAAATACTAATACTTCATCATCTCCCAGTGTATTTTTGATATGTTCGATCGTGGACGCACTACGTAAGTTAGCGTCGGCGTGGTGATCAACACCAAGTGAACCCACATTAATACCGACTTTCCGCATCTAGCTAAGGGCACGCACAATGTCAGCTATGGTGATCACGAAGTACTGGACACCACACCTTTTCCGTGCAACCATAAAAATTGGTTCCCACCAGTCCTCCACTTTCTGTATGCATCCATTTTGGGAAGCCACGTGCAGGTCCCTTCTTGACGAAGCTGGAGTGTCTGTTTGTGTTTCTCCGTGCAATCTAGAGGAGCGAGCCATCGTAAGACCGCGTCCACTTTTTGTTCTGATCACGAGGGATGGTCAACAAGCCCAGGTACGACACACGTACGGAACAATCCTTTGTCTTTTATTGTCAATGGTCGGGACGCAGTCAAAGTGGGCCTGTTGTCGCCATGGTCGTATTGAGGCTGCATTCAGACGACAGATATTCCGATTCCGACATCCCGACACATACATGTCACTCGATCGAGTGTCTTGAGAACTATGTTGTGTGTCCTCCGCGGGAAGAGTATAAGGTCGAGGTAGCTGGTTATGAAGACACTCACGATTCCTGTAACGTCAGGCATGCGTCCGGAAGACTGCCCGGAAACTTGCCAAACATCAGGAGTGAGCAAGAAATGAAAAAGGTTGCTATGTTTATCGAAGAAGATCATGGCTGCGGCAAGCGTGTCTTCGGATGATCTACTAGTATGAGCTTGAGGTCGAGCAAGGGCCTGGGCTTGATTGACAGGTTTGAACATGTCGTTCATCTCCCTCAATTTGCCCAAACATGAATGCAACTCTCCATTGGTTAGCCAGTCGACTATTCGAGCATCGAGGGTACAACTCGTGAGGGAAGCTTTGGTGAAGGCCTCAAGGATAGTGTCGGCAGAAACGCGGATCGTTTCCAGCTGGTGACGAAGCCTTTCGGAAACACCGATATTTTGGCTATTTGCATATTCTAAAGGGATCTCTTGCGAGATGGCGATAACCTCCCTGAGAAGTCGCTTGTAAGGTGTTTCCAAGTCCACTGGCATACGACGGTCAAGGGTTTCGTCGGTGTGAAGTGAGGTTGAGACGAAACTTCCTGATCCTGTGCAGCAGAACTTTGTGTAGTGCCATAGCATGGCCTCAGGCTCATATAAGTCTCCTGCTCTACTAGTAAAGGGTGGTGTATACTAAGTCTAAGCAGCGACTTTCCCAATTGTCCGCAATGACAAGATCTTAATCGAGTCAACTAGTACACCGTGGGAAATAGGTTCAGTCACATCTATCTACACCGAGATTGCTACTCGGCAATTGCTACTGTTTACTAGTAATAGAAAGTTCACTAACACGTTCGAGCAGTATCATTTGTTATCCAGATTGTAGACAAGGTAAGATCTGCCACGAAGTGCTGGTATAGTACTAGTAATATGTCCTTTGCATGCCATGGAGATCGCGTAAGCTTATGAAATCACTGCCAATCGTTCTTCGAGTCCGACTCCGATGCTGCCGATTCGACTTAAAAGCCATCTCTTTTTCGCTTCCCCTCTCATCTCGAAACGATGACATCCACAAAATCAGGTCGCGTGCTGTTGGCATATTCTGGTGGACTCGGTGCGTCACTACCATCGTCCATAGCTAGGCTCCCGATCGACAGATCGACAGATACCTCTTGCATCCTTGCATGGCTCGTCGAGCAGGGATACCAAGTATATGCTTTCATGGCTGATGTCGGCCAGGAAGAGGCGAGAATACATCCCCATTCTACTCCAGCTTGGTTACAATTTGTACACAGGACTTTGCTGCTGCCGAAAAAAAGGCCTACAAGTCCGGGGCGACAAAATTCTTCAAAGAGGTAGTTTGATCCATTCTTCCGATTCGAGTCCTGCTCTGATGCGCACGATGAAAAAGGATATGAGACGCGAATTCGTCACTGAATTGATCTACCCCGCTATCCAAGCCAACTGTATCTACGAGGTTCGCGTCTTTCTACCCCCTATCAAGATCTGATCTAAGTCCAATAATAGAACGTATACTTGCTCGGTACCTCGCTTGCACGTCCGGTCATCGCCCGCGGCATGATTGCCGTCGCGGAAAAGGAAGAATGCGAGTAAGCAGTCTGCAACTCCATCCCTTATTCGCTTCCTCACCGATTTCTGTCCCACAGCTACGTCGCACACGGTTGCACTGGTAAAGGAAATGACCAAGTCCGCTTCGAGCTCGCCTTCTACGGTCTCAAACCAGACATCAAAGTCGTTGCCCCATGGCGTCTTCCTGGTACGTCCACCTACCACCCACTCTCGTTCCACACGCTCACGCGTCCATTTATCCAGAGTTTTACAACCGTTTCCCCGGTCGTCAAGCTCTCCTCAGATATGCTGACGAGAAAAACATACCCGTCCAGCAAACCGCTGCCAAACCGTGGTCCACGGACGAAAATCTTTTCCACATCTCCTATGAAGCCGGTATCCTCGAAGATCCCAACACCACCCCTCCCACAGACATGTGGAAGCTCACCCAATCCATCGAAGACGCGCCTTCTGAGCCCGATCGCATCGCCATCGAGTTCAAGGCCGGTCTCCCTGTCAAGCTCACCACTACCGCCAATGGGGGCGACAAGACCTACACCGACGACGTCGACATCTTTTTCGAGCTCAACGCGCTCGCGAGGAAACACGGCATTGGACGAATCGACATCGTCGAAAATCGCTTCATCGGCGTCAAATCCCGCGGATGCTACGAATCCCCAGGCGCGACCATCCTCCGCGCGGCGCACGTCGATCTCGAGGGGCTCACCCTCGACCGCAACGTCCGTGCGCTCCGTGATCAGTTCGTCACCGTCGCGCTTAGTCGTATTCTGTACAATGGCCACTTTTTCACGCCTGAGCGTGAGTTTGTGACGAGCGCGATTCCGGCGAGTCAGAGGACCGTGAACGGGGTTGTTCGTTTGAAGTTACTCAAGGGGAACGTGATCGTCGAGGGACGGTACTCGGACGAGGTGCGTTTTTTCTCAACCGTGAGAACTCGCGTGCTCTGTTTGACATGCAATAAATAGGGTCTGTACGACGAGCAGCAGTCGTCGATGGATGAACTCGGCGGATTCGAGCCAACCGATACGACGGGATTCATTCAGATCGAGAGTATCCGAATCAAGAAGTACGTTATCGTTCCCATCCAGCATGCATATGACTGATCCTCTCTAGGTGGGCACAAGCAAATGCGCGCAAGGGTCAGGCTGGCGTCGAGCCTAAAGATGTATACGGATCGCGTGTCTGAAACCAAGAATGATTTTTTGAGGAAGGAACTGTTGTATCGTGTATCTCGTCTAGTGTATACAAACCAAGGGACGTCGGGTTGTTCGTCAAAGATCATGATCATTGCATAACTTCCGTGACAAGTGGTATACGAGCATCCATGCACTGAAAACGTCGTGACAGGGTATCACGGGGATAAAAAAAAAGTCAAAAAAAGTCATGACGACGCGTCTCAATCAAACCACCCAGCCATCCGCATCGCTTCTCCAAGTCCATCCCACTCGCTGCGTTCCTTGGCTCCTGAAGACGAAGCCACACTGGGTACAGCGAGGTCATCCGGCCTGATATGTGCCTTCCGACACGCAAGCTCGGTAGCAAACCTAAACGTCGCGTCGTGCAGTCAGCACCACACACGCCATCCACACCAGAGTGACGCACCTCAGGCACTCGTCCAATCGCCACCGAAGGCCCGTGTCCACGACCCCGTCCCTGCTCTTGGCCTCCCCATCCTGTCCTCCAAGACCTGGGACGTACGGTGGGCCAGGCAAGATACGTCTGCTCAGTGCCCATATCATCCCCGCGACGAACGCCGCATGCGCTCCCTCCTCATCGAGCGCCTCCTCTAGCTGCACATGCTCTTCAGCCTGGGGTGTCTGCCTCCCATCCTCCTCATGCTGTTCCTGCGCCCGTTCATGCGCCTGCACTTGCGCCTCGTTGTCATCATCATCATCGTCCATCGGGTGAAACGACTCTCCACTCGGCCGATGCGCCCGCACCTCTCCGCGCGCCGTACACCCACCCACGCCCGCATTCCCATTCATACTATCCTCTGACGCAAACGATCCATCCGCACGCCTCCCCGCCCAAAAATCTGAACCCGTTCGTACGCTCTCGACACCATCCCACCTGTCCAAGTTGGCGCCATACGTGCCATACGTACCGTTGGACGTTGCGGTTGCGCTCGACGCGCTGTGCCCGTGTCCGCCTGTGGAATGTGCAGCGGCGAGCTGGGTCCATCCTGAGCTCTGGAGGTACTCGCTCGTGGGGAGGCTA
>JBBPLC010000792.1:0-10894 GCA_038089535.1 Hemileccinum rubropunctum
CCCGCCCCCCACCCCCCCCACCCCCGCCATACCCGCCATACCCGCCATAACCCTCCACACCCGCCATAACCCTCAGAGGCACCAGAGGCGAAAAAAGTGTCGGATGCCCCCTTCGAACCCCGACGTTCTCCCTTAACTCTCTGATGACACGGATCACGGGGCAAAAGTGGGCCGCCACGGCGAGAACGCGAGACTCAACATGGGTGCTGACGTACCGAGGCAACGGCGACCATTCGAAATCACACCTACTTGGTCCATGCCAGTCTAGAAACCGGATACTGTACAATACTGTATGTATATAAGCGCATCCCCACACGTTTGATCAAAAATGGGGGTATCAGTGGGCCATCGATAAAAAAAAGGGTGTTGATCACGAGTTAAGCCAGATAGGGAGGACGTATTGATGATGGACACTGCGACGCTTTGAGGGACCGTCACCATCATTGCTCCCCACCTTCTGGACAGGGAAGATCAAACCACCGATTGCTCAACCGTGCCCTCGGTGTGGCGCGCTAACAAGATTTTAAGGATGGAATGAATGCAACGGCAGCGGTGGGGTTGACAGAAAATCGGAGTCGGCGACGCGAGTAACCGTCACGTTAAAAACTGTTGTGATGAACCTGAATTTATCTTTACTTGGAGTCAACGTACACAGGCCAGAACAGCACGCAAGGTTTTTGCATTTCGCCATTGCCATCCGCTCTTTTTACAATTAAGCCAAATACAAAGTAATGGGGAACAGAAGATGCATTTAGTGTAATTAGAGTACACGGGGAAAAAAATTACTCTGGCTGTCCCACAGAGGCTGGATAAGCCCAGATGCATTCCCCTCGGTACTCCCGATAGTACAAATAAAGCCGAGCCGGCCAGATCCGGCTTGCTGAAAGGTATCGTATTACAGGTATCCAGCCACTCCGTACCAGCTCAGGCTCCGCCTCTCAATATTAAAGATATCAATATCGTATGTGCATCTGTCTTAGTGCGAGCGAATTTGCCAGAGACTGTAGACGCCCTTCGAGCCAAAGCCTAGAGGTGTGTGCTGTGATGTGTTTAACATCTCCCCTCGTGTAAGCATACTACGTTTTACACACATATATATACCCGTCTTTTCATAGTAGAGGATCTTCTTCTTTTCCCTGTTTTTCCCTCTCAATCATACGCTTGTCCATGTTCTGTCTCCGTTCGAGCAACCTCAGTGTTTCCACCCAGACACACTTGCTGTAAGCTGTTTTACCTAAGTTAGTTGTGCCTGCTCCCCGTGTTTGTGTCCCGTCGGGTGACAAGTACCCTGGAATGCAATACTGAATCGGTCTGTGACGCCGTCGAAAGCATATTTTTGTCTACAATTTTTATTCATTCGAATTTCCTTCGAGTACTACTCTTTGTGTTGTCATAGCTCTTAGGCAATGCTAGGCTGTTCATCTTTCATTCTATGTACTAAGTTACTCGGAGGTATGTATCCTTTTTGGATTCGCTAACCGACTCTGTGTCCACCTCTTCATAGAATCTGCGTTTGCATGTGATTATAGTAGCATCGTTCGAATGGATGTTCGAAAACCAGGAGAGTCCACTGAGCCTCCAAACAGCACAGAGGGAGGCATGAACTAACCTGATGATGTTGAGGTCACCTGGACCTGCGAGTTGTGAAGTCAGACCTACGCAGGACAAAGCTGTGACGATGCCAAGATTAGCAAAGGGTGATGATGACCCTAGAAATCATCATAGAACACATCAGGATTGGCATGCGAACAGTTGGAGCAAAAGGATGAAAGGTACTCAGGTAGCTCCAGATGACCGGGAGTTGATACGGACATTCTAGGTGGTCCCCACAGCATTCAGGTGTGCTCTGAAAACAATGGAAACGAGCACATTGATGCCATGATGGCAATGTGTCGATGTATCAGACCTGGAGGTGATTAGTGATTCCGTGGCCCAGCTTAGGGGGCTAATGGCTTCACAAAATCACAGGCCTGGCTCTAGGCCCCTAAAGCCCCTAAAGATGGCCCAGCCTAGCTCGAAAGCCTGAGCTTAGGCCTAGGCCACAGCTTGATATAAATTGCTACCAAAAAACAAAGTACAAGACAAAAACATAGTATGAGTATGTATTAGTAGACTCAAAAGTAAACTATTCATTAATGTCAAGAAAATTACCATCCTACTCATCCTCACTGGCATCCCCATTGTTATCACCAGAATCTTGCTTTTCATACACCTCCAGAGCAAGCAAGGGATCCCCTTGAAGTGAGACACTTGACCTTGTACTACACTTCAGGAATTGAAGCACTTCCACAACATTGGCCTTGAGACAGTTACAGTGCTTGCTGATGGTTATCCCTGCAGACAAGAATGCACATTCTGAAGATATGGAGCTAGCCATGATGGGGAGAAAGTTCCACACCAGAGATCCCCACACTGGGTATCACACAGAGTGTATTCCACACCACTGCATGATGGTGGTATCACCAAGATGTTCTTGCACATTGAGATAGTCATGGAAACCTTGCAGCCACAGACATGTGAGATCGCCACCACATTTGCTGCTCTGGTTCCAACTGACTGTGTCCTTGTTCTCACTCTCATCATCAATGTCGGACCCCAAAAGGGCATCAAGTTTGGGGTTACACATTGTGATATGATGTTTGTGATCCATGGGCTGTGAGGCATCAGTGTCAGAGCCATACATCATGTAATAACATTCTTTGTACTTGTTGGATTTGTTAATGGAGAATATGATTGAGAAAAAAAAGACTTACAATTAATTCTGCATGCTTTGTTGCATCATTTGCAAGCTGTTTGCCCCAATTGGCATGGATATACTCAAGCTTTTGATGAGGATTGAGAACTAGAGAAAGAAAGTAGATGTCAGATAGGTATGATATATCACAAGTCCACTTACTCATTGCTATGATATGTGTGTCAGATGTTGCAGTATGCTGATAATAATGGGAGATTTTTTGTACCCCTGCTTCAAGCACAGCATTGAATCTTGTAAACTTCTTGCTCTTCATGCATGATGACCATGCTTTGTGTAGCATCTCCAAAGCTGGGAGGGCTGTATGTAGCATAGGCCCTTGCTCCAATGAGAATGCATGTTGCGCATTCTCTGCAAACTAATGCAAATGGTGTCATGTCAGCATGTAACAAAAGGAAAGACAGGATGTACCACAAGGAGGGCCAGAAGGAGACAGACTTGGTCCCACTCCTCTTCCGATAACTAGAGACCCAGAATTTTGTGGCACTTCTCTGGGTCATTCCCACAATCCTTGAATGCAAGCTATTTGACGAAGGTATTTACATCCTATATTAGCAACATCAGCAAGTGTAAATGCACAAACATTGTCAAATATACTTACCTTCTTGAGTTCAAGTGTGTGACTGAGCATGTTGAATGTTGAGGACCATCAGACTTTCATGTTGAGTATGAGTTGCAGAGGAGGGGAGTCAGCATCAGGTGAAGAGGGGTTGTAATGGTTTGAGATGCTGTAGATTGTAAAAAAGGCCTGTGTGGCCAGATTGATAACATGGGCCATACAGCTGTGACAAAAGTACATAGTAGTTAAAATATATGAGCACCAGACATCATGACTGACTTACCATAATTGTCACTTCGCCCCATCAAAAAGCTTACCTGTTTCAGATGTGAGAAGGTGAGCAAGCTCTGCTATCATCATATCATTGTTGCTTGCATTGTTGCAAGTGACATATCTAATCTAATCCAATGATGAGGCATCATTGATGGACATGTATTACTAACAGATTACTTACCCTATGAGTTATACTGAGATGCTTGACTGCTTTATACAGTGCCTGCCCAATGTTATAGTTCAGGACCTATACGCTATGTTTTTCACTTTTTCTTACTTTCGGACTTAACACTTTATTTTCATTTTCGAAGTCATGTGACCAGTGCATGTGGCCATGAGACCTCTCACGTGATCTGAGGCCTAGCCCATGATGTCATCATGACATCATGCCTCATGTCTTTCATTTCCGTTTCCTTTCCCATGAGGATGCTTCTTTCTTCCCACATGAACTTCTCACCATCCTCATGGTTACCTTACATTTCCCTCATGTTCATTCTCTCACACTGGCCCTCAATCGATTAGGACTCAGACGACCTACCCTAAACTCCTCGTATTTACATATATAAACCCTCCCCCTTCGTCATCTACTCCTCAGTCCTATTCACTTGAATACTCTCCTACTTAGGGGCCTGTTCATTTGTTTACCACTCCTAATTCTACTACAATTCTATTCTCTGCAATTGCTGTCTTCATGCCCATTACCGCATGCTCTTCATCTTGTGCCAAGTACATGATTTACTTGGGCACCGTTAACTTCCTCATTCTCAAATACTACGTACTCGTCCATGTCTGGTTAGACGTCCATACTCGCACCGTCCACACCGTCGCAGAAGTCGCCCGACACCTAGATTAGGTATCATTTGTCTTTAGTAGTGAAACGGGGCAAAGACAACTAATGGAGCACAACACCTAATCTAGGCATTGGGCAACTTCAGCAACAGTGTGCATGGTACGGTTTCGGGTGTCCAACCAAACGTGGACCAATACGTGATAGTCGGCAATGAGGAAGTTTACAGTGCCCAAGTAAAGCATGAACTTTGGCACGAAGAACGACAAGCAAGCAGTAACGTTGCTCGAGTGACAGCAAATGCAGAGATATGATTGAACTAATGAGCTGTTCACAGTCTCAATAGCAAAAGATAAAGGTAAAGGGATAGAGTGGTAAACAAATGAACAGGCCCCAAGGAGGAGGGTATTCAAGTGAATAGGACTGGGGAATAGACAACGAGAGGAAAGGGTTTATATATGTAAGTATGGAGGGTTTAGGGTAGGTTGTCTGAGTCCTAATCGATTGAGGGCCGGTGTGAAAAGGGAACAACATGAGGAAACCATGAGGACGGCAAGAAGTCCGTGTGGGAAAAGAGAAGCATCCTCATGGGAAAGGGAACGGAAATGAAAGTCGTGAGGTATGATATCAGGATGACATCATGGGCTAGACCTCAGGTCACATGAGGGTTCTCGCGGTCACGTGCACTGGTCACGTGACTTTGAAAAGGAAAAGAAAGCATTAAGTTCGAAAGTAAGGAAAAGGTGAAAAATGTAGCATATAGGTCCTGAACTATAACAAGTGGTTCTCGTCGTTCACTCCATTTCACCCAAGACAGATTCCATTGTGTCCATTGTTGAGCTGAATGAATGCAATAAGGCCAGTTTGAAGGGTCCAGATGTAGGGCACATTCTCTTTGATCTATGACACAGTGACAGCAAAGTAGCTATCACAGTTTGATGCTTGCCATGTGTCGCAGGTAAGGTTAATTCACCCTTGAATGTTCTGGCTCTATTGTACTATGTTAGTTAAGTATTGTGTAAGGATATGAATATATACTAATAGTTTCTTTTGAGTAAGAGGAAGTCCAACTTGAATTTCTTGATGATTAGTTCGCATGTCGTGATATGACCAGGTACCTTGATCTTGTTGGGAGCATGTGAGATGATATCAAGCAATTTTTGGAACATTGAATGTTTCATGCAATGGATAGGCTATAGCATTGGTTTTTAGTGAGTCAATTGCTGTGTGGGATTGCTCACCTGGTCTGTTGCAATGAGCCACTCAATAGCGGTGTTATGAAATGCAGAGTCAGAATACTGAATGATTGTGCCCACTGGCATGAGATGGCTGTCAAGGGATGGCTATTTACTGACGCTGGCACTAGATGAAGTGGTGTTACATTGACGAGCTTCTTCATCTCACTGGCATTTGGTGTCCATGGGTAACATAGATGTAAACCCATTTTCAGCAGCCCACTTCTCATATATCTCCTCATGCACTGCTTGCTGGTGACGCTGCAACATGGTTGTTTGGTCAATGATAGCAACCTGCTTTTTGAGTTGTTTACTAGTACATACATACAGTTAACAGAGATTTGATGATGCAAAGAAAAGGAAATGCACCTGCAGACTGTTACGGTCAGTCCAGGTAGGAACGAACGTAGACCTGAGAGACAAGGGGATGTCGACT
This sequence comes from Hemileccinum rubropunctum, assembly GCA_038089535.1. Lineage (NCBI taxonomy): Eukaryota > Fungi > Basidiomycota > Agaricomycetes > Boletales > Boletaceae > Hemileccinum > Hemileccinum rubropunctum. Next base: position 6,043 of record JBBPLC010000792.1, read on the forward strand.
AAGGGGCTTGCTTATCGACGAGATGAGTCACGAGGGAGGCGACCGGAGGCAAGGATGAGTTGTGTGGTTAACGACCGGAGACTTCCGCAGGGGCTTCCTGGGGTGGACGAAGGATAGTCAACCAAGGGATACCCTTGTTGATGGGACAACCGCAAAGAAGAGCGGTGGGGGTGAGTCGCAAAGAAGAGCGGTGGGGGTGAGTCGCAAAGAAGAGCGACCGGAGACGAGGGTAGAACGATGAGCATCCACTCAAAAGTAGGACGGGTGACTTAGAGAGCGATGGATGAGTGAAAGAAACAAGGATGCTATTCCAGGTAGATCTAGCTTAGGGAATACAAGGTAACGACGGCAGGCTTTATATACCTAAGGGGAACTGTGCATGGACCAAGCTATGTAGCAGCGGGAGGTCAGAGGAAGCCCGATAAGGTGTTACGATTCACCTTTTTCTTGCTTTTTGCATTAGCATTCGTCTTACACTTCTTGCTAATGCCTCTCTTTCGCATGACGACCACCGCTTTCTTCTGCTCTTCTCACGGTGATCACCTTGATTATGAACTCTCATCTTCTATTCCGCTTCCTTCCGACGGACAGCCTCACTTCCTTTGTTCCGATAACTCCCGTTATCTTCCTCACACCATTTACCTTATCGAGCTTCCTCTGACCTTCCGCTACTACATAGCTTGGTCCGTGCACAGTTCCCTTTAGGTATATAAACCCTGCCGTCGTTACCTTGTATTCTCTAAGCTAGACCTACCTGGAATAGCATCTTTGTTTCCTTCACTCGTCAATCGCTCTCTAAGTCACCCGTCCTACTTTTGAGTGGACGCTTGTCATTCTACCTTCGTCTCTGGTCGCTCTTCTTTGCGACTCGTCCCCGCCGCTCTTCATTGCGGTTGTCCCGTCGACAAGGGTATCCCTTGGTCGATTATCCTTCGTCCACCACAGGAAGACCCTGTGGAAGTCTCCGGTCGTTAACCACACGACTCGCCCTAGTCTCCGGTCACCTCTCTTCGTGACCCGTCCCGTCGATAAGTAAGCCCCTTAGTCGACATCCCCGTGTCCCCAGGTCTACGATCGTTCCCACCCGGGCCGACCGTAACACTTACCACCTGTATGCTTTCAACATACACGATTGTGCAGGAGACATTGAAGGCAAGTTTGAGTTGGCAGATGTGAGTGTGCCAGTGCCAGTGGATGTGTGTCATGGAGAGGGGTTTCTGGGATGGGTGAAGAATGTGGAAGGCATCATGGGGGTGATTGTTATGAGTGGGTTGAAACAGGAGGATTATCATGGTGTTATCATCAAGTCATCCACCACTATCACCAATGGACTTACACAGGAAGAGCTCATGATTAGCAAGCATGACAGTGTGTACACTTGAAAACAAAAGTGGCCTGAAGTCCATCAAGTTAACCAGTGACAACCCTGGCACATAAGTATGAGAGACATCAATACATCTAACAGATATTGAGCATCATCTAGTACACATCCAATTCAATAGTCTACCATGACTCTTTTATGCTCTAGCACTCATGGCTTTGTTGTCTAATACATCCAAACACATCAGTTACCCAATGAAAGAAGAAAAAAGGAAAAAGAAACATACATCAGCCCAAACACCGAAATCTTCTTCAGAAAGCAATTCTCCATGAAGCAGTTTTCCCATGTGCGTCGACGTAAAGTCGATGCCTTTGCTCCGGAGTTCCATCAGCGCCCTGAGCGCAACAAGGGGCGAACTCGAGAACGTGTGTGCCATCCGACCGTTTCGATTCGTTGGCTTAATAAATCCATCGGGCTCGACCACAATGCCCTCTTCGCCTTGCAGCTCTCTCGTATACACGCACAGGAAACGACATAACCGAAGGTACGTCTCGTAGTCCCTCAGGTATAGCTCCCCAGCAAACATGGCCAACTGATCCGTGAAAGACGAGGGTACAAGCCACCCATTTGGGACAGTAGGAATGTTGTACAGCCCGAGATCGTCGCATGGTTTCACTGATTTCATGACCCGGGCTGCATATAGATGGAGGTGAACTTTGTCGCTCGATCTGATGTCTGGTAGCAAGCAGTTCACTTCATATGGACTTAATATGACCAGCACATCACCGGATTCTCTCTTCGCGGAAAGGACCCAGTGGACAGGGCGCATGTAGTTGTCCATCTTCCCCTCGGATACCTGGATAGTCTCCTCAAAGTCCTTCGTCACCAACACGGATTGACTCCAAACGAACGATTCATCGGTGGCCGCAGAGGTCGCGTTTAGTGAGTCGAAAGCTGGACTGAAAGCTTTGTTTGGTGTCTTGAAGAATATGGACTGTGTGGAGATGACGCCGGTCCTTACAAAGTCAATGACATCTTGGTGTATGGAGTGCATTGCTGGTAGTACTTTCAAAGGCCGTTCTATTTGTCGTTCGCGTCTGACTTCATAAATGAGTTCTCGTTCTTGTTCTTCATCCATGCCTACAGAAGATAGCGACAGAACCCCAAGGTCACTACAGCACCGACGGATGTCTGCGTTGGCCTGCGAGACGGGGTTCGAAGGGTTGCGTGGTTCATAGAGATCTTCCAACGTCTTTGCTTCCGGTTGCAACCACTTTTCCGATAGTTCTTTAGCGGCCAGTCGGCCGATACAGAAGCTCGACCAAGCGGAATATCGGGATTCATGGTCCATCCCTTGCTGTGCCCAGTGAGGCGCCCACCGCTGAATATTTTCCCATGTCTCTCGTATGGCCCAGAGCAGGATATCCGTGGTCTCGATGACGCCCGAGGGGTCTTTGTCTTTGCCAGTCACAGCGCGGATACGTCGATCAGTTTCGAGGGGTGCAAAAAACATGACAGAATGTCCGTGGCCGAGCATCCGCATCCGCATGCAGCCTATGACGGACAGAAAATGAGAGGAGTAGAATGAATTGACACAAAATACACGTACCTTGAGCCAAACGATCTTTGGTGACCTTGGAGCCCAGTGTAACAGCGGCACGGAACCCGGCTGGAATTTTGATGTCGGTACCGCGCGTATGAGCGTCATCAAGGTAAATCACACATTGGTCTAACTGCTCCGCAAATGGCGACAAACGCAGAAGTTGTGTATTTCCATCTCGTGTGCGCACCACTAACTCATCCTCCTCGTTGAGGTGTACGGCGGCTGCAGCACCTGGGACGATGTCCAACCACGCTTTAGCCACCTCATGGTTTTGGAGATCAAGAATTTGAGCCCCAACATCTAGTAGTACACGGATCGGGGGCTTCTGGGAAATTAGGATTTGAAGAAATTCACGCGAGTTTCTGCGGTCGCCGTTCTCGTGGGCTGTGCACATGTAGTGCTTGTTCTCCGGCTGTAGAAGATACGATAGAACCTTGGCGTTGGTTCCTCGTTGATGATCGGGGTCACGCTGAGCAATATGCAGTGGCAATAGATATTGGCCGTCATTCGTCCCCGAAAATCCTGAAGTATGTTGAACCAGCGAGCTCGACCCCGGACCTTATCCTCAACTTACCTGTCAGTACACGTTCTTTCTTCTCTGCCAGATCCCATCCTGAACTCGACAGCTTCGATGGAAATTCCTTGGCCTCTTTCGGAAATACGACGTTTGACAGGTAGAAATTGATTGTTTCCCGATTTCGAGCGAAGAGAGGAAACAAAGACCTGTTCCATTGTTCAATTGACTGAATGTTGATGCCACCTATAGTCCGCAGAATTTTTGGTACAACAGGGCAGGCCCGAACCCAGAGATCGTAAGTGAAAGACGCGTCGTGCTGTTTGAACAAAATCGCGAAAGAGAGCCTCAGCTGTTCTTCGCTGAGACCACCATAGTAATAGGATAGGCAGGTGAGGATGATGGCGATATCCGGATGACCAAACTCAGCCTTTTGTGCTGGGATGTCTTTGGCTGTATATGGAACTGCGAGCATGGTGCGCGTTGGTGAAAGGCCATAATCTACCCGCCATCGTCGATCTGTAAAAGGAAACAGAAGAATCCCATTAGCCAAGAGGCCGCGCAGCAGTAGCAGACTGCCCCATAGGAGAGTTCGTTCATAGCACTCCTTCACCGATTGAACACTTGCGGGGGAAGCGTGTTCGCACGATATAAAGACTCGAATCACGTCCCTAAGGCCCGAGTGGAGGTGTCCAAAACTAATGTTCGGAAGGAGACCTTCCATAACATCCTCGACTATCCATGAGATTAACTTTGGAGCGGCCTCTGCTTGCATGATGCGAAGGTAGGGAAAGGATCCGGGTGGTCCAGGTTCATACTCGACTCCATTCGGAAACAACTCTCGAAGGGAAGACGCGTGTTTGCTCACGAGGCCGAGAACTTGCTCAGTGGTTGTCCATCGTCCTGGGAAGCCTTCAACATATTGTTGACGGCCCATACTGAATACCAATTGGGAACGGACATCAAGAATTTCATCGCTTTCGTCTAGAACATCTCGTGAATGAAAGTGCAGCCACTTCTGTAGCTCCAGTAATTGGTCTGCCACTCGACGGTCTTCTGCCTGAGACAGCTGCTTCTCCACGCTCACTAGCTTGAGCGACAGAACGTGATCTGGCTGGACTACCAGAATCCCACGCTCCTTCATGCATTCCAACATAACATGACGGAAGGACGCCACACTCTTATCACTTGCCGCAGAGGAGCGAGAAAATGGGAGGTAATATATTCGTCTGTTGGCGAGTCCACCGAGACGATCCGTAAGAAAGTGGAGGGTCTGCGGTGTTAACGGTTTCGGAACAATGACACGAACAAGTTGATTGCCATTCGCAAGAACAGCGACGACGATCGGGACAATCACAGATGACTTTCCCTCGCCCATGTTGAGTGGCATGACTGTGTTGCCAGCCGAGCGGGG
>JBBPLC010000793.1:0-10889 GCA_038089535.1 Hemileccinum rubropunctum
ATTCCCCGTCTTGTTGTATCCGCAGCCGCGGACGTACCCTCCTTGGTAACGGTGAACGCGCGCCGTCTGTGAATCCATCACCACCCTCCGTGATGTGCGGGAGCGATGCGTCATCGGTAAATTTCCGTTTGCGCTGTGTAACCTCTGGTTCGGATGGCTTCAAGTCAGGGAGAATATTTCTGTACTGCCGTACCAGCCTCCTAATCTCCTCGACATAATTCACAGGAGATGAGGAGGACAACGTCATGGGGGGAGGAGCACCTTCCACGCCAGGTGGACATTCACGACCAGGGAATGGATGGCCATGAGGAAGGTGGGATGGCATCCATCCATCGGAGGGACCGGGGGAGTCCGTTACGACAGAGTCACAACAAGGTGTATAGCGAGAAGTCACTTCGCCATCATCCACATCCATCAACATGGATTCTGATTTTCTCTAGAAAACCGAAAGCGGGACGGTTGTAAGAACGCCGAAACTACATCAGTGGTATGGAAATTGACTCACGGGACCGTCAAGATCCATGGGTCGACTCTCGGAGTCTGGAAGATGCGAGGCGCGGGGGGTTGAGGATACTTTGATGCCAACGTCTGTCCCTTTTATAAACTTTTCGTCCTTCGAAGCGCCTGGAGGCAGGCTCGGTTAACTATCGTATCAATTCGCATTGTCACTAGCAGACAAAAACAAGGTGCTCGATAGAGAGGGATCACCAAACTCATGGACCTACAGGGACCCACACCGCGACCTGGATACAATAAAGATGAGTGTAACGCTATCGGTTTCATATTTATCTGGTCGCAAAGTGGAGGCGAACCATAGACGCTGTTATTCGTTGCCCTTGAGACTCCTTGTCCCCTTTCGGGATCGGGGCAGCACATGACGTTAAGACAGGGACTTTAGAACGGTACCTCCTTGTTTTACAACAATGTCCATTCAGCCGGACACTAAGGAACACGTCAAATCACCAGATCAGTATATTTTCGCTGATGTGGACTCTCACTGGTAGGTCCCCAGCGAAGGTGGTGAGTCTGAGCAAACCAGTGAGATCCCACCGTTGTTGCGCAACGTTTCGCAAGGATTCAGAAAGGCAATCTCGTCACTGCTATCAGTGGCGGGTTGCTTGGCTACGATCGCTCGTAGATCATCATGATGGTCATCGATTGAGCTTCGATCGAGAGGCAAAGTTGTGGGCAACTTCAAGAACCGACTCGGACTTTCTAGAATCTCCGATGTTTTCGTAGACACTGACTCAGATCCACACCAGCGGCCTGGAGCGTAAACCTAGTAAGTTACCATTCGTGTACCAATATTATGGTATCTGCTCGTCGTTCCAACTTCAAAAGGCTACACTCGAAACGTGGTGGGAATACTCGTTGCCGTATGGCCCCAGTGACTGTTGAACAAGGACACTTGTCAGATGGACAGCCCCGTGCGGCGTGTACGTATCGTCACTTCTAGCCAATCATTCACCGGCTGACTCGGAATGGTCGTCAGGGATTCATCAATGGAAGTCTGGTTATGCAAGCCCGCTTCACTGGTTCTTTTCTGCGCGACGATCCCCTCACCAAGGAGGACCTGGGAGGCCTACTTAATAGGCCGGGGAATAAATTCTAGAGTCTTGCAACTAAATGTTATGCCGCGCAGTGATACTGGCTTCAGGATCTTCACTTGGTAAACATGCAATCCTTGTGAAACATCGATGGCACTGGCTGCCAGCAAGGTCAGCTGATTTTATACGTGCGAGCAGATACAAACGATAGGAATTCCAGGGTCAAAATTAGCACCTCTGGCCTCAGGCTCGACGAAGTCATGTGCCACGGCGCCGCGTGTACATTTACCTCATAAACGAGTGAGGTGGCGATATCGGCCGTCCCGTACGATGCGAGGTTCCTACAGCACACACCATTCCCAGCAGAATGAGGGGCTTCCCTCCCCGAGGCTAAATATCCTGTGTACAGATTATTTATCATTTTTACCACAGAATTTCCCTTCACCAGTGACAGTAAGATCATGGGGTGGCATTTCATGCACATGTGTCAAGGTGAGTGGTAGTGAGAACGGGAACTGGGAAAGAAAGTATACATAGTTCGGTTCCTGTCCTGGATTGGACACTCCCCACACCCTTATCGCTTTTAACAGCTTCGGTGAGGACTATGTGTCATGATGTGCTCTTTCCACGACACCAACCCGCCTTCTCAGCCTCCGGGATACATACTAGCCATCTTGGACCAAGTGCGACCTGTCGCTACCATCAACACCGTCGTCCCTCACTATCAGGATCCACTACTTCATCTAGGCAACACAATCAGGGCTTATCCTGCTTTACGGGAACCGATGGATATAGAGCGGTCTTTGACAAGAAATATTCTCACTGAAAGTCGGTGACGGAATTGGCCCTCTGAATCAGAAGCATGCACTCAAATGCTTTAAGCCCACGATATTGTAATCCCGTGTCCAAAGGGGCCGCATTCGCTGTTTGCATGCTCTAGTAAGCGTGAATAAAACATCTATGACCGGAAATCTTTCATCTAGGTAAGTACATATCATGGTGCTACACCACTCAAAGGAACGTGCGATATGGCGATGGGACATGAACATCTATGTATCTTGACTTGAGCATGCATCTCAAGAGGTATGTAAGCCAAGCACAGGTATTTAAGAGGTAGATTGGGTATAGTCCTCCAAGGATTAAGCAGCACTAGCAAGATGTGATAGGGGCACTTGTCCCCGTCACCAGTGTGCGAAATGAGACCAGCCTTGCTTAAGTTGCTGTGCACTTTGGTCAAGCTAACTAATATGAAGTTGTGGAAAGACTCACCTCGAAGAAAACAAACATGAGGACGGTGTTCGGTCCTAGTCGCATGAACGCAGGGGTCCAACCCTTAAACATGAACGCAGGGCCCTCTTCACGTAGCGATTTCACGAGGACTTGCACAGGGCTAGCCTTCCCAGACTTGGGAGTTGACATTGGTGGGAAGCCAACTATGTGTAGGCAAAACATCTCACCGAACTCATTATTCTTGTTCTTATGACATCGGCGGGTGAGCAGACAGCTGCATAGAAGAGTGAGCACGGAAAACACAAGCTGAGGACAACAAACTTGTTCCACAGGTCCCGGCGGCTAGACTAGCGACAACGTGCAAGAAAAAACCGTCCTGGAACTGATAGTCTACCAAGGGTATTCGATGACGGAGTAGGGTCGTCTTGAAGAAGTCGTAACTGCAATCGGCCTCAGGAAGCGCATTCAAATGATTCACAAGAGGGCGACTGGGTCAACTCACGATCCCACCTGCGACGTCTATAAAAAAGACACGTGTTACACTACCCTTAGAGAAGACAAAAACGCTTACGTTCATTAAAACTGCACGAGTCTTAAAATGTATATATTAACCCTTGCATCATTCGTCCATAATCTGCATGCTCACCGCGTTGGTTCCGAGCCCTCTGCTGAGGCCCATGATGCCATCGTTCTTTATGAGATCCACAAGGCCCGTTAGAGCATTCCGATACCCGTAGCGCTTCTCTGGCGGTCTCAGGGTGTCACTAGTCATGCGCACGAGTAGTATGTCGGCAGGGTTGCCTGCAATACCCCCCAATCCACCGGCGACACCAGCGGCGAGGAGGAGCTTGCCAGCGGAAGGCTTCCCATTTTCAGACATACGTCGCTTCATCTCCTCGTAGCTTCCAAGGCGGACGAGCGAGTATGTCATCTGTCGAAGTAGCGATGCGGAAAGGCCAGTATAAATACTGCGCAAGCCGTTCTCAGACAACGAAGTCCGGATCGTTGCAATCATAGACGGGCGCGGCACAGATGAACCAAGGGTCTGCATACGGCTGTGTACATGTTGGTCATGCTCTGTCAGTGAAACCAATGCTCTTACACTTTCGTCAAGTCTAGGGGGTGCGTGAAACAGGCCGCCACTAGAACACGACGCATAAGACAATGCATAGAAGTCTGGTAGTTATCACCTACTGGAAGCAGCAGCGCCTATAGGTTGGTTGTCAGTCTAATGTCATGCGCAATGAATCGTTAGCTTACCGCCAAGCCTGCGTAAAGTAATGTTTAGCAAGGCCACCCAAGTGGAGTTCAGACATCACTCACCAGAATGGATAAGTGGGCATCTTGTGTCTCGTCTTCTGCCACATCTTCCTGTACACAGGAGCTTTTATACCTGAGAACAATGGGTTTGGGAAACTACAGCTTGACGCGTGACCAGCCGTGATCGTCGCCCGCAGTCTTCTGGGAGCACAAAAGGCTACAGGATGGAGATGTCTGCAGTCGTCTTATTTCCACGAAGTCTAAGATAATTTTGGTTTCAAACCGGCGTCCGCGTTGAGATATGTTCTAAAAGCCGCAATGAGAAGTAGTAACAGCACACTGAAAAAGCGGGACCGGCTACGTAACGGGTCCGCTGTAACTTGTTGGACGGCCAAAAGATGAGATTTGGACGTGTTCCTGTTCACAACGATGCCCCGTTAATGGGCTGCACCTCAGCGACTCCTCTCCGCATGTCGATGGGTATATTCGGGGGTGATAATGAGTATGATGAGGTCCGTGCGCACGTGAGATTAGGTAAGACCCTGCTTCATTAGTCAGCATACAAACATCCTCTTTGACGCGCCACAAATTTGTTGCTTTCTGACTTTAACTTCGACCATCTCTTGCTTCACTCTTAACTCTACCCACCACATAATACTCGTAATCTTATTCAACAATGTCGCATGACAACGAGGAACTGGTGAACTACGAGGATGAAGACGACGTCGTCCCCAATGGCGCTGCTGTACCCACCAACGGTGTCGCTGCTTCGGCAGCAGCAGATGGCGAGGTCGAAAAAGACAAGAAAAACTTCTCAGGCATACATTCCACCGGCTTTAGGTCCGTTTTCGTCTCCTTTTTCATGATATCTTCTCGCCTGACTTTTTTTCTCTCAGGGATTTCTTGTTGAAACCCGAACTTTTGCGGGCAATCAGTGATCTTGGGTTTGAGCATCCTTCGGAAGGTATTGCTGTCCTGGTTTGATCGGTTTCTTTGGCTTACTGTCGCCTTCGCAGTTCAGCAGGAATGTATTCCCCAAGCCGTCCTGGGAATGGATGTCCTTTGCCAGGCGAAGTCGGGGCATGGCAAGACTGCAGTCTTTGTCCTTGCAACGTTGCAACAATTAGAGCCTGTGAATGGCGAGGTTTCCGTGATTGTCTTGTGCCATACCCGTGAACTCGCCTTTCAAATCAAGAACGAGTACACGCGGTTTGCAAAGTACATGCCTGACGTACGGGTCCACACCTTCTATGGCGGTACTCCCGTACAAAAGGATGCAGAAATTCTCCGCGACAAAAGCCGGTGCCCGCACATCGTTGTGGCGACTCCTGGCCGCCTGAATGCCCTCACTCGAGACAAGATTTTGGATGCCAAGAACGTCAAACACTTTACTTTGGACGAGTGCGACAAAATGCTAGAACAGCTTGGTTAGTCTCCGCACCTTCAGTTTCGGCTGCCAGTCTTGGGAGTATTGCGCCATTAAACATATTGCGCCCATCTCGCCGGTCTCCGCCACCGGTTAACGAGGTTCTTGTCGCCATACTCAACGTCACACTGCCAATGTGGGCAAGCGCCGTGGGCTCCACTTGGAATTGGTGTTGAAGCATGGTTATGGGTTCATCGTCGGGTTGCTGAGTTGCTGAGAGTGTTGCATGATGAAGAACACCACGGGTCCACTTGCGATTTCCTGCTCCCGCCGCAAGCAAAGTTTCACATGGGCCTCTCGCGGTTTATGTATCGGCGCTTGCACTTCCTTCCCTCATTCTTGAGTTTCTTCTTTTCTCGCTCGACCCGAAATTCAGTCGCGATCTAACCGCTACCCTCCGCCCTTTCTTTGCTGCGTAGACATGCGTAGGGACGTTCAAGAAATTTTCCGTGCAACTCCCCACCACAAGCAAGTCATGATGTTCAGCGCCACGTTATCAAAGGAAATTCGTATCACTTGCAAAAAATTTATGGCGAATGTGAGTTTTTATGTGTGGATCAAGAATATGCACTCACATCAGTACCATAGCCTCTTGAGATTTTCGTCGACGATGAGACAAAACTAACATTGCACGGTTTACAACAACATTACGTCAAGCTGGAGGAGAATGCCAAGAACAGGAAGCTCAACGACCTGCTTGATACATTGGAGTTCAACCAGGTAAGCAACTTCTGGAGCGTCTTGTTCTATGCTTATCTTTCTGCAGGTCGTTATATTCGTCAAGTCTGTTGCACGTGCTATTGAACTAGACAAACTATTGGTATCGTGCAATTTCCCCAGTATCAGCATCCATTCTGGTCTCGCACAAGAAGAGCGGTAGGTACATGAGGTCCCTTTTAACCGCTCTGCTAACACGATGAAAAGCATTAAACGCTACACAGCCTTCAAGGCTTTTGAAAAGCGAATACTGGTCGCCACTGATATCTTCGGTCGTGGCATTGATGTTGAACGAGTCAACATCGTTGTCAACTATGACTGCCCTCCTGACGCGGACAGCTACCTTCATCGTGTCGGTCGTGCTGGGCGATTTGGCACCAAGGGTCTTGCTATCACGTTCGTGTCGAGCGAGAGTGATCAGCAAGTGATGGCTGCCATCCAATCTCGATTCGAAGTGGCAGTACCTGAGTTACCAGACCACATTGACCCTGCTAGCTATAGTGAGTCGGTCTACTGCACGTTTGACTCGTCATTCTTATTTCCGGTTTTCAGTGACATCGTGATCCCGTATTCTCGCCATATGCATCTCCGTTTTCTAGTCTCTGTAACAATGTATTTAGTAGAGGCATTGGGTCGTGAAGCGTTGCCCATCACATTGCGATTGTTTGAACGAGACCTCGCTATGTAGACTCTGCAGTTGAGAACTTGATTTGTTGGATAGTGATTGAGTGTGAGGCAAATAATTGAGGCCGAATCGTTTATGCAATATGGGGGTGACGTCGATCGGCTGTATGCTGTTGCTATGGCCAGTTCCATATATCCTAACTCTAACCTCTTCACCAGGAAATATGTTTGGATGAATCGATGAAAGTCCAGGTCAGTATCCGTGTTCGGCCGAATGGTTTGGATCCCACTATATCTGCCATATCAAGCTTGACGTTCGACAAGCTAAATATCAAGATTCGAGAATGGAAGGTCACATGTGATCTGGTGACAGCTTGAGGTTACGGTTGGTTTGTTAGCGTCAATTCTCTGTATGATGCCAGAGATTTTCGCAGTGTCGGCTTACCATAAATATCATATATGCAGGTCAATCACTACGTGACGTTCTCGGTTATCACTATCGTTGACCTTGCGACGTCTTTTGGAACGTCGCGTTCCGGAAGTGTTTGGAGACGATACCAGAGAAGGCCGATCGCATCATGATTTACCTGCAACGTAGGCAGAAGTCCGACCACCGACGGTACGGTGACGGGTTCCCCCGACGGCTGCAAGAAAAACACGGGATTAATTTGTGATGGAGGGCAGGAAACAAGGCAACCAGTTTCATCATTTGATGTGTCCTTGCTGACGGCGTGAGAAGTGCGTTGGTAAGGTAAAGAAGAGCGTACCCACCGATGGTGGAAAAGCCAATGACTGGAGTACTTGGCATCATCTGCGCTCGCCTCGATTCGATTTACGACCCACGTCGGTAATCTGGTGATGCGGAATGAGGGTTTGGTTGTCGTCCAGCGTGTTGCATCGTTGCTCGGGCGGCAGTTGAGCGTGGTATAAATTTCAACTGACCATAGGAATGAATGAAACAGTGACTTGAGTACGATATAAACGGAGCTGTACGGGTCTGCGAGATAATTTCCAATGCCGGCGCTGAACGACTGACCCAACAGAAGAGCTTTGATTGGACAAATCTGATCTCTGGATCTTGGAGACAGCCGTGGATAAAATTGCAAGTTCCGAGATTGGGGGTTGGCTGGCCTCTCACCTGCAGGGATTAAATTGGAGCAACGACGAGCACCAACGGACCTTCGTGCCCGTGTCAAGGCCCTTTCCGTAGAGTTGGATATACTGCATAAAAAATCACATAATGCTCCGAGTAATTTTGCTACATAGTATTTGACATCGACCACTAGTATGCGATTGTCATTTACCTATTCGTTCTTTCTCGTGTGTCATATCGAGTGGCCTCACTTGTGGTACGATCTGTGGTGAGCAAGAATAGACTCGACAGCCATATGGTGGCAGTGATCGGCTGCAGTGGTGATTTGTGGAATTTATAAAAACGTGGTTTTCCAAGTCCCTCACATCATGGCTTTCTTCATGGGCCATCCGCGTAAGCCCTGGGGACTTGAATGGCGTTCGTCTGTGTGGTTCATCACGACAGGTGCGTATCCTCACCCCCTCGCTCGGCCCTACTCATCCGCATCGGCCAACCAGTCGTCGGCTTCGGTGCGTCATCTTGGTCTCCTCCTTTCCCCTCTCACCCCTCTCTAGGCATCACCACCGATCTCCTCGTCTACTCCATCATCATCCCTGTCATGCCCTTCCAACTGGAGCGTCTCAACTACCACGCCGTCTCAGCCCTCACCGGTTGGCTTCTCTGTGCATACGTGCGTCCGTCATTCCATCTCCCAACTCTCGCTCTCACCACTCCCCCAGTCCGTCGGGCTGGTCCTTTGTGCGTTCTTTCCCATCCTCTCCTCTCCCCTCTCTACTCATCCTTTGTCAGCCACAATACCCATCGCCGCCTTTGCAGAAAAGAGTTCCTCCAGGCGCACTCCCCTCGTCTTGGGTCTCCTCTTTCTCCTGGCCGCTCAAGTCCTCCTTATGGAAGCACCCGACTATGCGGTCATGGCCATCGCACGTGTCCTCCAGGGCATTAGTTCTTCCATGATTTGGGTTGTTGGCCTTGCCCTCCTGTAACTCATCCAGCCCTCCCTAAATCTCCCTTCTAATCTTCTTACTAGTTGTGATACCGCCCCAGAGCAAAACATTGCCAGCGAGTCCATTCTTTTCCCTCCTGTCCTGGCCCGCGCTCACCAACATGTTTAAATCCAGGACAGCTTGGCTTTGCAATGACGGGTCTCTCCGTCGGGTATGTCCCCACTACTCTCTCTTGATCACCCTAGTTGACAGCCCGTAGCCTTATGGTTGGTACTCCTGTGGGAGGGGGCTTGTATACTCGTTTTGGCTTTCGCGCTCCTTTTATTTTCGGCGAAATATGCACGGTCCTCGATCTCATTCTTCGTTTGCTCGTCATAGAGAGAGACGTTGCGCTGAGGTGGGGCTACGATCCAGCGACACGTCAATACATCAACATCACCGCAGACTTGGAATCATCCTCTTCCCCTCATCGTTCATCGGATGCTATCGGACCCTCGTCAAGTCTCGATCCAGTACAGCCTACCCCGGAACCAATCACGCTAGATTTTCACGCTCCCTCTTCCAACAATCTGACCATGTCAGAGGTTTCGCTCGTTCGAAAACCACTCCCATTGCTGTCAGTGATACGCCTATTAGGCCAATCTCCCCGCGCCGTGGCCGCGTTAATTATGTCTTTGATTTACGGGTATGTCCCTATGACATCCCGATCCTCGTCTTGACAACTCATGTCCTCTCCAGTACCGTCAACAGTATGTTGGAACCCTCTCTTCCTCTTCACCTACAGGCGTTATGGAGTTACAATTCCGAAAAAGTTGGTCTGGTATACATGGCAGCTCTTGTGCCCGCTCTGATTTGTAACTATCTTTTGGTGGCCTACGACTCAAGCGCTGAGCTGATTTTGGATTAGCATCCCCTCTAGCTGGGTTGCTTTCTGATCGCATAGGTGCAGATTTCATCACGTCCACATGCCTGGTCCTCGCTCTCCCCTGGTGGATCCTCTTGGTCCTGAGGAAGTCAGTCGCTCTGTTCATTGTCGCCCTCGCTTTGCAAAGTGAGCATCATGTTCTGGCATGTGCGCTATTCCTCATGGCCTTTAGGCTTCTTTGTTTCAGGAGTAATTCCTCCGGTGACTGCAGAATTAGCAACTGTCGCTCGCGGTATGCAGGGCGTTGGATGCAAGTCCTCTCCTCTTTCATGCATTCCTTGGTTGACCATATCATACTCTAGATGCCCATGTATATGGTGCTTTCAATATGGCCTTTGGTATTGGGACTGCTGGTGAGTTATACATACATACCTACGCATATTGATGTATTACTGATCACGAATAGTGGGCCCTATAATTGGCGGACAGGCTCGTACTCGCTCACGGTCTTGCCGACAAATATCTTATCTGACATCCTCCTGCAGGTTTACGATCGTGTGAAACATGGTTGGACTGCACTCTGCTGCATAACGGCCGCACTCATCATCATATGCATCTTGCTTGCATTTTGTTATACGGGCGATGATCCTCTGCTATCCAAGGTAATGCGGCAGCAGAACTGGTCACAAGCATCACTAGAGATGAAGTCTCTGAAAGGCCGTTCTAAGGGGCCGACCGCTGACGATCCCAGTGAAGTACATACTTCATGATAACTTTTGGACATCATACATACCAAGAATCACTTCATAACACTTAATCTATTATGAACTATTCGGCAATGATCACCTAGTGTTGTATATCATCGTAGAGATCCTAATCCACATGTATCATTGCCATGGATATGAATCTGTGATGCGAATATCAGAATGGTAATTTAGTCGGAACTAAGGAATTCTTCCAATTACTACTGCGTCAGTTGTACTGTAGGCTTTTTATCCTTGCCTCGTCGTTGCTTCACGGAGTCCTGCACAACTTGGCATGGACTCTAATTCGGATGCTGGGCCAGGACAAGTCTCTTCAGAGCCCGCCTTGACGGCGGATCACCAAGGAGCAACCGGCGACACTGCATCACAATTTGCATCACCTTCTAGTAGTCCTGGCCCTCAGCGGACACCAGGTCCAC
>JBBPLC010000794.1:0-10855 GCA_038089535.1 Hemileccinum rubropunctum
TTGCATCTGATTTATACTTCTCATTATCATTGATCTACTCCTGTATTCTATTTCACCTCGTAGATATTTATCCACAACTTGAAGCTATGTCACGTGTATCGAGTATGCGGCGTGTCATACTAGTATGTGGTCAGATTATTGTTGGTCCATTGGAACTCCGTTCACTGACTAATAAGTACTACAACCGCATCCACCATTCGACGAACACAAGTATGTAGTACATTCCTGCGGCGTGGACGTCGTCTTTCATTTTCCAACGGCGTGAACGTCGTTGTATTTATATTATTGCTGCCTGCGACGTGGACGTCGCTTGTCTTTCCTTTGCCAACGGTGTGAACGCCGTTTTGTCACGGTACTTTTCTTGCGACGTGAACGTCGTAAGTTAGGTCTTCAAGACATCTATTCCTTGTTTTCGTTCTATATACGATTCTATCTCACTCCTTCGTCTTTTCTTTCCGTCTGACGGGCTCATCATGACGATCCCATTGGTTTGTCTGCGGTCATCATGGTGAGTCCTCATACCTGTCATCCCAGCCACACATCCGTTTTGTCTTGATCTTGCTCTCTCGCGTTTCCTCAGGATATCGCCAGCATCCCTCATTCTCATGGACGAGCCTGACTGTTCCAGTCCTCTCGTTTTGCTTGAAGGGGGATCTCCTGTGACGCTCTGGCTCTTCGGGTTCTTCTTTTCCGTCGCCGTTCTTTTCTCTCACAACGTCGTTTACTCGTCTCGTTGGCGTGAACACGGAATCCTATTACATTTCATATTTCTTTGTCGTGGTTCAATCAGCGGCGTGAACGCCGTTTTTTTCATCTATTTACCATCCCAATGTCGTTCTCCAATGGCGAATACATCAGTCTTTGGGATTCGATCGTACACGACGTTTTTTTTCCTGTTACCGGTACTATTCTCCTAAACGTTTTCTCGCACTTCATCCATCATACTGTACTTGTTACTCCACACCGTCCAATGCCTCCCGCATTGCGTTCTGAATTCCAATCATACACGCGAGGGGGCAATCTCCGAATCTCACTGCGTTGATTCATTCGTCCATCACCCTCAATATTCAATACTTGGTCAGTAGCTCATCCTTTCTCTGTCTGTCCATCCTCGACGCGTTGTTTGCAGTTATCATGGCTTCCTCTATCGAACTGAAGGATCTCTGCGACCGCTACCAGTTGATACCCGTCTTTTCTCGTCCTCACGGCCGAGACTACACTTGCAACCCCAACAACCCTGTTACGGTGGACATTGAGACCTCCAAGGACCTCAAGCGTCATTTTGACGTCCCCGATTATCATGACGTTCATCATCCTTACATCCCTGGTCTCGTGACGGATGTCCCCGAAGATTATCGTTGGCTCTCCCTACGGTTGTTCGAATACGAACCCCACAACCTCGTTGCGGACAGTCCTCCGTGCCGCCTCACTGAAGCCTCTGTGTCTGCAATCGTCTCTTTATTAATGGAGTTGAAGGCAGCCTGCAGCGAGATGCAAACCGCATATACTCTACTGTTGATCCGATGCGGGTCTTCCCTTCCTCGACAACCTAGGCGGGACATTTTCGGACCTGTCACCGTCAGACGGGCGGTTTACAGAACATGGGCCCCGGTTTCTCGAAACCATCGGTCTCTGTATTTATTTGTCGTGTTGCCATCAATTCCCGCCAAAAACATCGTCACATTCACCAAATCCTGCCCTGGTCCAAGCATCCGGCGGTCCCTCTACGCGATTAATCGACTATCTCGACAACCGCGTCCCGGTACATTATCTTTATCGCGATGATCAACCCTCCCCTTACGATCCTCGCCTTCTGAATGCTAAGGACCTGAATGCTTCCAACACGGTTTCCACAAACCATACCGAGCCACCGCGTCGATGAGGACGACTCAAACAGAACACTAGAGGTGTCAGTAGGTGAAGATTAACTCGCATATGCGAACGGTCACGATGATCGAGGCCAAATCGGGCGAGTCTAAGTGATCAGATACGTCGTATATCCACTGGAGATGGTGCAGGAGCCATCCCGAGGCATGAGATCTGACGCGAGCACGACGGTGTGGGAGACGATTGTGGCGCGCACTTGTAGTAGCAAGAGTCAAGCTTTCGAGACCGCAGCTTCACGGGCATACGCATGTACAGACTGCGGAATGCCTCTTGTTCCATCGCGACCGTTTCTACCTGCCACACCCGTTCCTCACGGATTGTCATCGCTGGCCCTTGCCACCGCCTGCTATGTCGACCTCTATCACCAAGGGCATTAATGCCATGCTGGCCCCGATATCCTCCAAGGCCCCGACTTTCAAAGGCGAAACGACAATTCTTTCAGTTCTTCGAATACTTTGTTGACCTAGCGGGCTCGTGTTCCCTGACAGATGCCGAGAAGTGAAGACTGGTCGTGCGTTGCGTTGCGTTGAAAAGGTCACCAAGCGTTTTTTAAAAAACGCTCGCCAGATATGAAAGCCATGACTACGACACGAACCACAACTGGTGCATCGATGCCGCCAGGTGCCAGCCATGCACTATGTACAAGATTCGCTGATTTCCTTTTCTGTCCGACCACCGCCGCTGCTGCATCAATTTTTTTTTTTTGCATATTCTCATTAGTTTCGCACATTGCTGTAAGAAATGTGTGCTCACCCTGTCCGACGGCGGCCCCACAACTGACCTCACTCGACTCGCAGGTGTCCGACGCCGAATGGTGATACGTACTTGTTCGATGCTGGGAATTGCCAAGGGCAGGCCCGTGGTGTCGGTTCGCTCGAAATTACGAACGTCCGGTGCTATTTGTCGTGCGTCAGCAAGCGAGCGGACGAGTAGAATTTGAAATAAAAGAAAAAGAAAGAACAACTGCCCCCAAGGTTTAAGGCCGAGGCCGACGCAATCGGCCCTTCACGCGCTGTTTAGCCCAGCAACCTGATGACAACTAGCCAGAACTACATGAATCATTTGCTGGAAACGTAGAGTAAGTCAGTGATTAATAATCTTGCTGGGGACTTCGTGTTTCTGCGGATTTCGCATCCAAAGTCTATTGTTGCGGGTTCTTGTGGTTCCCTGGCGCAGCCGCTTACCGCTTTCACCAGAAGTGCCAACGCGAGTTTGAACAGTGTCGGTCGTTCTAGTCACGGTGCTTCTAGACCTAAAAGGATATTCGCTAGGACTTTGGGAGCTCATCGGGCAGCAGGATTCTCACGCACAGGATACGGAGCTAGGACACTGCCCACAACGGCTATCCACAGATTGGTTTACGGCGGCCCCGACTGGACTAAGCGAGGACGAGTGAAGAGCCAAGGCAGAAGGGTGTGGCACCTGAATTACGTTTTCTAGCGTCAAGACGATGGATAGCCTTTCTAGAACATTTCCTTACTCATCCCCGGAGAATGATTTCTGGCGAACCGCCTACCCTCACGGACTCCAGCGTGGCACACAATTCGCTTGCTGGGCGATTTTCCTCAGCTGATGGCGACTTGGTCGGGCGAAACGGTCCTGACTTAAAAGAGGGTGGACTCTGAGCATCTTACGTCTTTACCATGTCTTTACCATGTCCCGACTGCGAACAAACGTTCAAAAGTGTCGCAGCCCGCCGCCATCACCGCTGGAGTCAGCACACCGATGTTCCTCCGATCACTGTGGACGGCAAGGAATACGGCGTCGAAAGGAAGGGCGACAGGTTGCTTTGTCCTGTCGATCAGTGCGGACGTTCCTATACTAGCCGGGATGCGTTCAGGAAACACATCAAGGTGGCGCATGAAATCGTACGGGAGTCGTCAATGCTATCACCCTCATCGATGGGTTCATCCCAACGAAGCAGCCGCAAGCAGCGACCTTCTTTCATAGGTAGGCGCTTCTTTGTTTGCATTTCGCTTAACGTTTATTCCTTTACCAGAGAGTAAGGCGACAGAGGCGTCTGGGCGAGATGGTGGTGAGGAGGCTCCGCCACCCATTTCGTCCAGTGTCGCGTCCGAGGGTAGGCTATGGGTCCCTCTTCACTCGTCGGGAGACGGTGAGAAAATCTAGCGCATCTGTTGAGAGGAAAAGCGAACTCTGACGGGTATCATTCTGGACAGTCACCACTTGCCAAGGTAACACCACCGTTGCAGAGGTGGAAGAGTTCGTCGCTGGCGGTTCAGGGCTCGGACAGGTGGGCGGTGAGTGTGTTGAAATGGACGCAGAGCCTAGTATTAACTTCTCTCCGTGTCTCTGGACACCGCTTGGCAGAAGGGTCGCCTCCAGGCACTCCTGGTGCTCCTAGCGTGGACGTTGAGGTATTCTCTGTTCCGTCGGGCGTAGGTGAGAAAGCCTGTCAATCTACGGAAGGATCAGCTGAAGAGTATTCACTTCTTGGGTTTTCTCGCCTAGAGGGCCCCATCCACGGGTCTGAGGTAGAAGAGAGCATAGGAAACATGGGTAGGGTTGTTAAACATATATTCGCCTGGTTTCCCCTGGTTTCCCGCCTGCTCGGCAGGGAAACTCAGAAGCCCCCTCAGCCTGTTCGTTCCAGGGGAACGGTAGCCGTCTCCGACAAGCTCTTGGACACAAGGGAGTTGGCTGCCCAGGTCTCAGACATGGTCGCTGATGCGGTCATGAACAAGTTGGCGGCCATCGGTCTGACAGCGGAAAACGTCAAAAAGCTCGAGCACTTGGGAGCAGCGCCACCCCTGGATGCCGTGGTTGGAGGCTCGCAGATGGCCAGTCTTGCAGACACTGCCTTAGGCCAGCTAACAGCCAGCGGCTTCGCGGGAAACAAAATCAAGAAGTCCGCCACCTTAGGGGGAGGAAAACCACCTCTTACTTCAGGTGAACGGTCGCAGGCATCTCGGCTACCCCGTCACTTAGACGACACGGACAACTTAGCCCTTCCGTCTTCGTCCTTCGCGGAGGATCCGTTTGACTCTTCCACGTGGGCCACCGAGAGCGACTGGCAAGGCTCCCTCCCAAGCGTCCAAATGAGCATGGGTCGGCCGAAACATCTGCCAGAAGGGCTACTGCTCAGTGAAACGCCGCAATCCGCTACTTCATCACAGGCTTCTCAGGAGAAAATCCACCCGTTTGACACTTTACCCCAGCTCTACGACTTACCCAGACAATTTTCTAGGCAACGAAAGAGGGCTGCTGTGCCAGGGGTCATCGCCCAGGAGGAGGCAACGAGCCCAAGACAAAAGAAGAGGAAGGGGCAGGACGAGGTTAATTGCGCAGGAGCCGAGCTTTCGGCAGAGAGCGACACGGACGCTCACATGGGGAGTCTGAGGGAGGAAAGGCCTGCCACCAAGAGCATCCGACAGAGTTCCCTTTCCGGCTCGCAAATGAGTACGAACCTGCCGAAACACCTACCAAAAGGGCCACTGCTCAGTGAAGCGTCGCGATCCATTACTTCATCACAGCCTTCTCAGGAAAAACCCCACTCATTTGACACTTTACCACAGCCCTGCAACTCACCCAGACGATTTTCTAGGCAACGAAAGAGGGCTGCTGTGCCAGAGGTCATCGCCCAGGAGGAAACGGATTTAAGACTAAAGAAGAGGAAGCGGCAGGACGAGGTTGACTGTGCGAAGGACGAGTTTTCGATGGAGAGCGACATGGACGCTCGCACGAGGGAGTGTTTGGGTGAAGAAACTCGACGTTTTAGAGCTGGTGGAGAAATCCAGGTAGATATCCCTCTTCGCTGATCCAACTAATTGACCTGTTTAATTCGACTTCAGTCTCCACCCATCTCGGCCCGTGAAGTCACAAGGCGAGGGGGTGCAGACCACTCAGGAACATGTGAATCCATGTCGACCGCAAGGCTCGAGGTAACCAAAAAGCAGTGGGTGAAGAAGGTTAGTGGGTAGAGCAGCGCTTTACCAAGGACTGACAACATGTGAACCAGAACTCGCCCCAACTCTCTGACTCCATGGCTGCTCCTTTGACACCGACGCAGCCTTCCCCTTCACTAGCGCATAGTTTGGGGAGTTCTTCGCTGAGGGCGAGCCAATCTAAGCGAGCCAAGGTCGCCCGTTTGGGACGTACACAGTTGTTGAACAAGTACATGCCTAGGCTGCAGGGCAAGTGCCTCTTCCATTTTGTGCTTAGGGAGGAGCTAGTTGCCGATCATTTCCCTTCATGCCAATTCATGCTGGATCACTTTCCGGCGCAAGAGGATTACAAGGCATTCAGACGGTCGTTCAACTTCTCCACCAAGTTCGAATATTGTTACTCCTGTGGTGCACCGCAAGATCGACAGAAAAACGAGGAGTGCCCAGCGTTCCACGTCAACCTTACGTTCGGAAAATGTGGCTACAACCACATCCTGTTCAGGACGGCGTTCTGCATCTGGCAGAGCCCAAACTTGCGAACGGAAATGATACGTGATCTGGATATTACGGCTTCTCTTGCCACCCAAGAAGATTTTGCGGAGTGGGCGAAGGAAATTAAGGCAACGGAGGGTAAGTACCACAACTGCTCTGAAGCCTTCCTCTGGTTCTGTGGGCGATTGGAAAGACGTCGTCCCTCATTTTTCATTTAAGTAACTACAAGAATCCTGGTTGTACCCTTCCCTACAGTAGTAGCTGTTGCCGCATCCGAGAGTCACTGATTGTAGTCGCTAGTGCCAAGTAATAAGTTGTGGTCAGACCGTGGTAAGTCGTAGTCAGACGTTGGTTAGTCTATTAGAATCGTGGTAGATCGATCGGTGATCAGTTGTGGTCAGACCTTGTTCGTCATGGTCAAATCAAACAGTTCATGTTACACAACTTGGAGCTGCCGACTTACTTGGTCTTTTCACCGGTCGAATGTGTTTTATTGGTAGGTAAATACTTGGTTAGTACTTGTGTATGGCCCCGTCTGCCCACCAGAAACACACAACGGTCGGAGGGGCTTCGTTTTGGAATCCCATCAGAGAGGAATTGATGAAGAGTAACGGAATTTGAAGAGGTGGATTTTAAATGGGCTCAGATATAGGGTTTTTGAAAACCAAATTTTACTTATTTTAACAGAGTAGAGGAGGAGATGTCCTACCAGCACCGAGTGAAGTAGTACCAGAACGAGGACGCTTTGATAGCGGTGTTGGAGAGGAGTTTCGCCGTTTCGAAGATGCAGACCCGGTGCCTTTTGGATCTTCCCAGTGCCTCGTGTCGCTATTCTTTCTGCTCCTCTTCATTTGCTGCTCGCGTTCCGTCATTCTATGACTAGAGAATGTGAGGAGGTTTGGATCGGCTGCGTCCGTATCAGGCCATGTTTTTGTTGATTGGGTGGGATTGGATAAATGGGTGGGCAGGGTCTTTCTGCTTGAGCTCCTCGAGTTGACATTTATCCTCTGTGGGCCGCCGTGCGTAACGTGATTGAAATGGCTCGCTCAGATTCTCCAGGAGCATCAGGAGTGGGGAATGGGATTCGAGCTCGAAATCTTCGGGAGGACATTCCCCGCCTCGGAGTAGTTCTGCTTTCGCCCGGCCCCAAACATACCTACTCGAAAGAGCACGTCCAATGATCGGGAGAACAAGTCTGCAATGGGTGAAGCCAGTGGTGATCTTCGCGTTGGCATGCAACTTCAATCCTAGCTTTTTGAACTCTTCCAGTAGGTATCGGTC
This sequence comes from Hemileccinum rubropunctum, assembly GCA_038089535.1. Classification (NCBI taxonomy): domain Eukaryota; kingdom Fungi; phylum Basidiomycota; class Agaricomycetes; order Boletales; family Boletaceae; genus Hemileccinum; species Hemileccinum rubropunctum. The sequence continues at coordinate 7,566 of JBBPLC010000794.1, forward strand.
GTAGGTCCATATCCCGTTATGTCTCCTCCGCCTTTCAACTTTGGAACGTGTGGTATGTTCGCCTTGTTTAAATCCCTGTATATCTCGCACTCGGTCTTGATTTTATTTGCCTTCCACGGAGTGATACCGCCAAGCATCCTTCAGAAAAGCCTTTCGTCCCACTGGATGTGGTAAGACTTTGATCGGCTCCTTCGATGTCCTGGGTACTGGGTACATAGAAGACAGGTAGCGTGCGAGTTGATCGACCGATGATGGAGCGGGAAGGATATGGGGGCAGAGGTTCAAAACAACGACCGGGGACATCTGGTACATCATACTCGAACAGTGGCGTATCTGATTTTAAATACAACACGTCCCTCGTCCGTTGCTGTATCGCGATATCTGCTTCCGTCATTGGGCGTACGGAGGTATCGTGACCCCGTCGATCCTTCGAGAGATGAGCAAATCTCCAGAAAAAATCGACCATGAGCTCCGGTCGCTTCACATAGTCGAATTCCTTGGTGACCACGACCCCAGCATGATCCCATCGCAGAAAGCGTGCATAGGTGTTCGCGATGCTCACGGAGAACGAGAAGTGACAAAACTGTTGGGCATGCTGAGCGACTGCATGCCCTCGCGTCAGTTTTGCTGACTTTGAGTCCACCTCAAAAGTATGGGTATCATCGGTCTCCTGGTCTGCAGGAGGGCCCGAGAACGGAACTTCGTCGTGTTTGAGTTCTATCCACATCTCCATAGCCGAAAGTAGCTCTTGTGCTTGAAGTTTTCCATGTTGAAATCAGAGAGAAACAGGAAGAGATCGGGTTTCAGCTGGAATTCAGCGAGTTCTGAGCGGGCAGGCTTGCTACTGGTATTGACAACCTCGAACTCTGGTATACATGCTTGGATAGCCTCCATCTGGACCAATGTCATGATGGGCAATCGCGACAAGGGACTAGGACTTACGAATGGGCCATACATTGATTTCTCGTCCTTTGTCTTAGGGAGACCCCTTAGAAAGTCTGGAAGATGGCTGGGGGCATCGTCAATCTGTGGCAGATACCTGTCCATGAATGTCTCCACGGAGACTGGACCAAAGAATCGCCCGTGCATCTGCGACTCGAGATTTAACTTCCTATCCTCGTTCATGAGTGGAACATTGGAGTGAGTCGACGATCTGTTCATAATTGGAGTGAATTTGAGCGTGTTCGTGTTGGCTTGGGCCACACCACCCTCGGTTGTTGCAGCATCCTTCCGAGAGGTAGACATGATGATCAGAAGGAAAGTGAGTTGGCACTGGCAGATCGGCGATGAACAAATCTCAATACAGACACCATTTCCCACACTAAGCACGGTCGTGCGAGATGCAAAGTACAAAGTTTTTAACTCCTTCCATTAATTTATTTGACATGTTCAAAAATAAAAATAAGTTTTGCTTAAGAGCTTGAGTCCGTCATCGTTGCAGAACCATGTGGCACCCCACACCATATGGTAAGGATCCAGTGCATGTACTTCTTTTCGCCACATCGTCAGTTCTCGTAATAGTGCAGGTCGGTCATCGCGTGAGCAATACACAATTCCTTTCCGTTTTACTGAAGTAGTCTCGTCTTCCGACACAGCAGTGGGAGTGTTCATTTGGCCAAGAAAGAATGTAGAAAGCTGAAAATTGGAGTCGGTATGATGATCACAGCACCAACGGTTGCTATAGGCTGGGAGATGAACCTTGTAATGTCTCGTCATCAAGGTACTTTGAAAGGAAGACACGTCGACATGTCTCAGATTGCGAATCGTATGGCAGCATTTCCTGTTCGATCTTGCTTTGATGAATTTTTCACCGCTATGCCAGCAAATGGTCGATCCGGGTCATCAGAACCAACATCATCAACAGCCAGCTGAAGAACCCATGGCTCAACGAGCTCCAAAAAAAGGCCTTGCATATTGAGGTCACGGGCAGCTCGACCCGCACGCTGTATCATCTCTGTGTTCTCGCATATCCCGTACTGAATAACGACTTGAACACCTCGAATATCGAGTTCCTACAAAACATAAGCATTAGTTCCCAACAGATCTTGACTTAGTGTTGAAGCTCCGGCTGTTGCATGAAGGATGCAATACTTTCCGTCAGGAGACGCGAAGTCTTCAAAGATGTGTTCGAGGTACTCGACCGGCATGTTGCTGCGGTAGTGCTTGATGACATCTTGATTATGTAAATGAGGGGGGAGGCGAGCATCATTGTGGTGTGCCGTATCGGTTGCTTCCTTCTTGCGGTCGTGGAATATCAATATTTTTGGGATTATCATTGGCGGGTGGAGCGAGGTTGGAAGAAGAAAATTAAGATTACGAAAGTCGACTGGGCTTCTTATAAATGGTGCGACAGCCTAGGTAATATTTGTACGATTTGCAGAGCCGGATATGAAGACAATTTTATCGACGGTTTGTCTTGTGCTGACCTCATAGACGGGCTGGTCAACTTCTGCCGCTCACTCTTGTATATACCGGCGAACCTGGCTTGCTGTTTCTTCGAAATTTGCTTAAACCACCCATTGCTATCCTGCAAAATGAACTTCTTTTTCCGTTTTTGATCCGCGGGAGGTGCCGCCTGAGTCAATCGACGCTCCTCACGCGCACGGCTCTTTTTTATCTTGCGAGAGGAAAACGGTATGCGCTCCCGCCCGTTCAGTATCCAGGTCCTTGGCATTCAGGATCATAAAGGGAAGGTTGGTCACCGCGATAATGTCGAGATAGTCTGTTAATTCTTGAAACGTAGTGGATTGCAGCTCGACGACGACTTCACGTAGATGGACCGCGGGACGCTTGAACCAGGGCAGGATCCGATGAACGTGACGCCATTTTTGCGAGAATTGATGGCGACACGACAAATAGACGCAGAGACCAATAATTTCGAGGAATTGGGGCCCGATGTACCGTAAACAGGCCAAGAGGAACGGGATCAACAGTGGAATACAGGCGGTTTGTGTTTCGCCACAAGCTGCCTTCAACTCCATTAACGAAGGGGCGATTGCGTGCGAAGAGGCATCTTCGAGAACGATGTTGGGATGGTAGGTAGATGAAACAAAACGGCGTTCACACCGCTATGTAAACTAGGACAAGAAATGTAATAGGATCCCGTGCAGCGTTCACGCCAGCGAGACGAGTGAGCAACATTGTGAGAGAAAAGAACGGCAAGAACCCAAGGAGCCAGAGCGTCACGAAGGAGCCCCTTCAAGCGAAACGAGAGGACTGGAACAGTCAGGCCCGTGCACGTGAATGAGAGCTATGGCAATAACCTGGAGAAACAGGAGAAAACGAGATCA
>JBBPLC010000795.1:0-10839 GCA_038089535.1 Hemileccinum rubropunctum
AGAATGAGAGAAACCAAGATCATATATTGGCTTGTTAGCGAGTCCGCCCAGACGATGCACCAGGATGTTGGACATCTGATTCATTAATGCTTTTGGGACAATGAGATGAACAAGCTGATGACCATCATCAGCAATTTGTCACCCCGACTGCAGTGTCTGTGACATCTGTGCAGATGGTACAGTTCTCACAGAAACATAACTGTGGACAGTCATGTCATTTATGGGTACAGACCGTATTGTCTGTATACAGTTTGTCTACAGTCCGTACAGCTCACACAGTCCTCACAGTATGACAGACAAAACAGGCATTTCATATGCAATAGCAGAAAAAAAAAAGAATCTATGGGGTGGGGTATAAACGAACTCTAAGATGTTGTTCTAGCCCACTTCTAGCACTGGTTTCACAATGAATTATGTGCTTCCATATCCCGGAGCTGTTGAAACAGAGAAGTTAGATATTAGTGAAAGAGAATATAAGATGGCTGACCTTCACCATCTGACTCAGCCTCTATATCAGAGGATACTGTTGATTGAGCACCATATAGTAGCTCTCAATGCTACTTATTACTTACTAGTTGTAGTGTAGCTTACCTTATTAGGAAATAGTCACATGGTCTATATAGTATATAAGTTGGAACTCAGTCATCTGAGTTTGAATAACATCTTGTGTTCTTACCACAACCATCTCCTTAAGCTAACCCCTTAAACCTTGGTGAGTGTCAGGTATTCCTCTATCTTACCACCTGTATGCTTTCAACAGATACCGCAATCAAGGTGTGGTCATCCATCATGTTTGCATCTTCTTCTGTGAATAGAAACTGAGAGACATTGGCTTGCCTGGATTGTACTGTGATGTTGCAGTATTCCTGTGCCCCCTCAGTAATTTGAGCAAACTTCCTCTTGCTGATTTTCAAGATTGATCGAGTATACCACAATGTTTTCATTCCCCAAATCATGTCTGAGAAGCTCATCTCAGATCTTCTTCCAGGAACTGCTTTGGTTCCAGTGGAATAAATCGTTAAGGCCTGTTCGACCTGCAAAAGATTGTAATGATCAACTTTAGTAATGCTTCTCAATAAACTTTGAAATACCACTGTGACTACTAAGACTAATACACCTCTCGGCATAGCATTGTCTAGCAACTTGTGATAAGTCAGGTTGTCCATGGTAGCCACATCCTTGAGGTGGGACGCAAATGTCTGTAGAATAAGCTGTGACATAAATGATTTCGACACCTAATCCGATTTCACCTCTCATTAACAGGAAGATGATGATATGAGAAACATACCTTGTAGTGAGCTCCTCCAATATATTCAACCTCGCCATACATAAAGGGAAGACTTGGACCAAGTGCGAACTCAACATATGCCTTGAATTCCTCCAGCTCCTTATATTTCAGGTCTGAAGCCCACATATTCTTGATGGCATTAACCCCGGCTTTGCCTATATGTGCATGCCACTCGTAGATCTTCTGCATGCACTGAATATTTGGCCATTGAGCCGGCATTATGTAGTAGTGTTAGCAATAATCAAACAAGTGTTGAAAAACCTCACCAAATGATAGAGGTTGTTGTTTTTGTTGAACCAATGAGGCCAGTCCAACATGACATGGTCTCACAATTCTTGCAACTTGTCGACAAAGCGGTCAGCAACCACCCACAGATTCTCAAGTGTACCATAGTAGAGGCAGAGTAAAGGTATGAAAACCTTTGTGAATTGAGTTGCTGATCCCTCTGGCAAGTTTTGATGGCTGAGTCGAACCTTTGTAGTGGTTGCAGTCAAGATAGTTACACTATTGTGTAAATGCTCTTGCAGAGCATTTGCAACAATTGTAGTGATAGTTGTAGGACCCTAAGAAAGCAGGTTAGTATAGTTTTGGATGTGCAGAATGAGATCATTGGGCTACCACTGTATACTGCTTGCTGACTAGCAGCAGCATCTGCTCTTGCTCGTCTATGAGTCCCCTGAATCTAGCTGATACACCATCTTCTGACTGGTCACCTCATTGTTCAGGTTCCTTCTGCTCATGGGTTTCTATTTCTGCAAGACATCCTTGGACATTGGCTGGCTTGCCTTCCTTGTAAGCAGGCTGGTAATGATGTGCAAGGCCACTTGGCTGCTGCACTTTTACTTTCTTGTGTGCCAGGTTATGATCAAAATAAATACTAGCAATATAGTAGTGGATCAGTTCTGGGGCCCAAGTAATTTGAGAGGACTTATGCTCCCTCATGCTGGAGTTTGCACTTGCCAGCCCTGAGGGTTGGAAATGATGTTGCTGGATTTGTCACTAACCCGCACTGCCTTGATGAGCTGCCTTGTGATCTTCACTGGTCTCCTTTGCTTGGTCAGCATGGCTGTGTACTCATCCACTTCATCATCACTCCTACTCAAGGCTATATCGTTGGTAGGCATGATGCTGTCAATCTTCCCACTATTGGTTGCTTCATTGCCCAAGGTGTCTAAATGGTGAAAAAGGTAAGTATCCTCACAGATCCCTCATGTATGATCAAACTACTTATACTTTTGTCTGTTTCAATCTCACAGCCACCTGCAGCCTGAGCAGGCTGTGACCTCTTCACCACAACTGCTGTTAGATGGTGGAAGCTGGTATGTCTGGTGTTCACTTGGGACTGTAATTGATCTTCTATTTCAGCTTTTTGGTGAATATTCTCTTTGTGCTCTTTACTTGCTACTGCAGCCACTACTGCAAGTGTAGTGCGCTCTTTTTGGATAACCTTAGAGCTTCATCAGGGTCCTGCCATGTCGGGTGCTCCTGGATGTCAATTTTTGTTCCCAGCACATGTATTCATCTGCTTCAACAGGGAGAGATAGAGGGTGAGGGAATATTGTCATACCATCCGGTCAGTTTTTCAATGTTCTCTTAGCGATCACTGGCTTTTTTTTGGGGGGGTTATGTAAAATGCAGACATCGCATGGTCACCATGTCATCATGTCGCCTCCATGTGGTTGTCCATATGGATGCCATATTTTATTTGAGCATGGAATGTAGACCTGCCCACCATTCCATAACTGCCCCAACTGCCAACTGAAGAAACCTCACACACTCTCTCACGCTCTCCATTCTGACTTCTACTCTCATGTCCCCAGCTGGTTATTTGTCCATTTATCCCTATTATCTTCAATCTTTTGTTTGCAGCTTTCTAGAGTGCAACAAAAGCTGTAGGACAAAGGCAGGTCTGAAATGTCATATACAGATACATCAACAACAAGGTCATCAACACACTCGGTTCCCTAACCACCATGACTCAACAGACAGTGAAGGTTCTTTAATTGGCAACCCACTGGCAGGTGAGGCGAACCCTAACGATCCGCATCCCCTTCGGCATATTTGGTACCACCCCATACTCAATGGTATGTATTTATGGACAACTTTACCTTCTCTCTCTGATCTGCAGAATCAAACAGGAGCACCATGCGATCCTTTTGGCCATGATGTCCTACCAAACACACCACTGTTGCCCTTTAACCACTATGTGCAAGGGAACTGGATGCTATTGTTAAAAGCATACAGGTGGTTGTAATGGAGTGGAACGGTAAATGAGGCTGCTCCATCCGCTTTGCAGGAAGGTTTCTGCTGGCATGGATGATGAGTGGCATCTAGCCAATAGATATGGCCAACGAGGAGGGAGAAGGGTTCGATGACAAGTGCCTTTCGTAACGGGATGGCATAACCCGGCAAGGAATGTGGGAGAACACCCACTATGGCTCTCAGGCAGTTCGGACATTGGGAACCGGGCAAGAGACAAGTGAATAGAACTAGGGAAAGTACAGGAGGGGACTACGGTATATATATGTAAGGATGCAGGTTTAGGGGAGGCTCCTGTACTATAGGGCTGGTGTGGGAATGCATACGATAAGGTAACATGAGGCATGACATCACTGATGATGTCATAGCCTAAACCAATGAGGTCATAGCTCCAGGCCCAATGATGATGTCATATCATGTGACCAGTCTAGGTGCAGTCCTAGACCCTAAGCCTAGCTATGGGGGTTGTCATGTGAGATGCTACCTGATAAGATAAGATAAGTGTCCAGTGTTATAGTAATCATATCGCGAATCCTATAACAGTGGTAAGGTAGAGGAATATCTGACACTCACCAGGGTTAGAGGGGTTAGCTTAAGCAGATGGTTGTGGTAAGAACACAAGATGCTATTCAAACTCAGACGACTGAGTTCCAACTTATATACTACATAGACCGTGTGACTATTTCCTAATAAGGTAAGCTACACTACAACTAGTAAGTAATAAGTAGCGTTGAGAGCTACTACATGGTGCTCAATCAACACTCCCTCTCGCTTAGCTGCCTATCTAAGGCACATAAGTGAAGAGAGCACTCATTCAAGGTGCTATGGGTTGGTCATAGAAGACTAGCCCAAGTTGCGATCTGAACTGATCAAGTTTAATATATCCAAGGTTTTTAGTGAACATATCAGCAGGGTTGTGTGCCCCTTCGACAAAGAACAGTTCTACTAAACCTTCATGGATGAACTTGCTAACACTGTGCCATTGATGTCTATGTGTTTATTATGCTTTTCAGTAATGGGGTTCAATCCCATAAATATGGAACCTTGGTTATCACCACCAATCGGTATTGGGTGTAACTTGTATCCTAGTTCTTCCATTAAGGAACGCAACCATATCACCTGCTTGCTACAATCAGAAAGTGCAATGTATTTAGCTTCTGTAGAAGAATAGGCAATGCGCTGTTGTTGGCAAGATTGCCAGCTGAAGATGCAATTAGCTAGTTTAATAAACCAGCCAGTCTGAGAGCGACGGGTGTTTGGATCAGATGCTCAATCAGAATCGGTATATGCGATCATGCTAGCCTGAGAGACTCTATCAAAGACAAGGGAGTAGTATTGGGTACCAAGTAGATACCGACATATGTAGAGTGCCTTGTCGAGGTGCTCTGACAATGGTTTGGCAGCATGCTGAGATAGGGTGGTCACAGCATAAGCTATGTCTGGTCTGGTCCCTAATGTAATGTACAATAAGGATCCGATCACTTGTTGGAAGCAAGATCGCAGTTCAGGGTCAACTAGGCCATTGTAGTCAAGAGAATAATACCCCTGTGGAAGGGGAGTGGGAGCGACTCTAGTGTTCTGCATTCCAAATCATTCAAGGACTTTTTCTAAGTAAGCGCACTGATCAATCATGATCTTGCTGCCAGTCCGACGAATTCTCATGTGCAGGAACTCCTTTGTAGGGCCTAGGTCTCTGCATTCCCACTTACGCATAAATGCAGCTTTTACCTCTGCAACTATGGTTTTATCAGGACCATAGAACAGGGCGTCATCAACATAGATGATGGTGACCACTACTTGGGTGCCTTTCTTCCGGTATAGGAAAATACCAGCATTAGACTTTAAATGTTCGAAGCCGAGGTCTTTCATGGACTCATTAAGAGTCTCCCACCAGGCTAGTCCAGCTTGTTTAAGGCTGTACAGGGCACGTCATAGATGGAGCACTTTATGCTCTTGCCCTGGGACTACAAAACCTTCAGGTTGTTTCATGTAGATTTCCTCGTGTAGCTTTCCATAAAGGTAAGCACTTCTTACATCGAGTGCTTCTATATGCCATTTTTCTAAGGCAGCAAGTGCAAGCATGAGCTGCACAGTCTCAAACCTTACAACCGGGGAAAAGATTTGGTTGAAGTCAATTTCCTCTGTTTGAGAGAAACTCTTTGCAACCAAGCATGCACGTTTGTGACTATCTGGTTTCTGATCAAAGACCCATTGGTTTGCAATAACCTTACGCCCCTTTGGGGGGTCAACCAGTTCAAAGACTTTTCGCTCATGGAGTATATCTACCTCGCGTCGACAAGCAGCTTTCCATTCCTCTTGTGCTGCAGTTGGCAGCGTCTGAATGTCCCTATAAGTCCATTCATGTAGAGGCTTAGTTTCTGCAGAAACTAGCACATGTGGGATTGCCTTAGACATTAAGAATGCAGCCAATCCAGCTCCCCCTTCACGACATAATCGTTCAATGTCAGCTTCGCTGTCAGATTCAGGAGCTGCAGTAGGAGCGGGCAGTGCATTGTGTTCGGGAAGGTTGCCTGGCATTTGCGGTGACTCAGGCTCTGGCTATCTCTGTCGAGACGGGCCAGGTTCCCTAACTTTGTCTTGCCAGCGTGATTTGTGCTCAATCTCCTTCACTTGCTCTACAGGATGTGTATCTTCCCCATAGACATTGTCGGGCTGGACAGGCACATGTCGCTGTCGTTGGGGGCGCAGTGGGGCAGGAGGGATCGCTGGCAGTGCTCCCCTTGATCCTTTCTTAGGTGCACTAGGAGGGGACGGTGCCGGGCAAGGCAAAGGTGTGCGAGGAGGGACAGGAGGAGTTGGGACTTGCAGAGCGGGTTCACTGGGTCGATAGTTGTCATCTGCAGGGGGCAGTGGCAGCTCTGGTAGAGGCTCACGCTCACCGGTGACAGTAGGCACAGGAGGTGCAGCAGTCTGTGTGCAGTGTGACACACAACGGGGGAATCGTGATTCATCAAAAATAGCATGTGCAGAGGTGAATAGGACATTGTTGGGAGAACGCATGAATAGGAAATTGGAATCATTCCCTGGCATCACACCCAGATACACCATAAGTTCAGACTTGGGGGCCATTTTATTAGCCCACACATCTTTTGGAATATGCACATAAGCAGCACTTCCAAAAACACAAAGATAGGCTACGTCTAACTGTTGCTTGTATAGCAACTCATAAGGAGTGCGCCAGTTATGGCGATGCAGCGGTGTTCTGTTGTAAATGTGGGTTGCATATATAATGCTGAATTCCCACCAACTATCTGGGATGCGGGCATCATGCTGCATAGCCTCAGATTTGTCCATCACAGTATGCATGAATCGTTCTGCTCGACCATTTTGTTGAGGAGTATGAGGGGCACTTTGGAAAATGCATATCTCCTCCCCCTTGAGCATGTCATCGAAAGCTCTGGACTTGTATTCTCCCCCAGCATCGGACATCCATCCCTTTCGCTCCAAATTGTGTGGACACCATTTTTAAGAAGTGTCTAGTGGCTGTCAATGCAGCATCTTTTGTGTGCAAAGCAGTGACCCATGCCATGGAGGTATAGTCATCAAAGAAGGTAATGATGTATTTGTACTGATGGTATGATTCAATGGGAAAAGACTTAATGTCAGAGTGAATCAACTTAAATGAGCAAGTAGCACGTCGCTCAGTAGGAGGAAAACTCCTGTTGGGAAGTTTACCTTTAGCACAACCATCACAGATGGAGTCTTCTTTGGAAATCTCAACATCTGGCAGACTCTTAGTGTGCTTTCTGGCATATTTAATGACTTCTTTCGAGGGATGTCCTAAATGTTTGTGAAGGATGTCATATGTGATAGTTCTCGTCATGTGGGCACGTTGTCCTTTTAGTGGTAATGTCTCAATCGTGTATAGGCCACGACTGACTCGACCAGGAGTAAATGGGGCAAGAATAGTGCCATTACCATAAGTCACTGTAATCTGGCGATCATCACCATAAACCTTTGCTCCATGAGCAAGTAATTGACCAAGGGAGACAAGGCGAACACCTGAGTTGGGTATTAAGCCAACATTGTGTAAATCCATGATTTGGGAATTCCTTTTGGAGTCTTCCCATCGCACAAGTACTCTGCCTTGTCCTTCAACGTAGATCATTCCAGAGGCGGTCATGACAGGTATCCGTTCATGACGCTTAAACGCCTCATACTCAATGAAGTCAGTTTAATCAGGTGTAAAGTGCATTGAAGCACCGGAGTCAAGGATCCAGAACTTCCCAGAAGGATCACATAAACACTTATTTTTTGAACTGGTAGGAGCAGAGCACAAAGAGCAAAGTCTATTTGTGTTGAAAGTAGCTATACAAGGATAACTACAAGCATCTGCTGTGCTATCTACCATGACAGATGACATGTTATTTACTACTCGAGCGGGTAATGCATCAGAGAAAATCATGTCAGTTCGAATATAAGGCATGGATGGAATCACTTGCCTGATCATGTGAGACCACGAAGGATCCTCAAGTCCAGCTGCGTCTGCAATCTCTCCATCGACGTCCGAACCATAGATGTTGACCATGTCATCACTATCCCAAGAAGATTGGGGTGATGCCATGATCTCTTGCCTGCGAGAGCGTCGACTCTTTCATCATTTGGGTGCAACTGGTACCTTTTCCTTGTCGCTCGAGATCTCTACAATGTGCTGATCGTCAGGTAAGTCAGAAGCATCCGACACCGACAAAGGACCAGGGACACCGAATATGAGGTCAGGGTTTTTGAGAATCCAGTTAGGTTCACTCACCCTTTTGCCTTCGCTCGCTTCTTTGTCAAGCTTCTGAATCATCTCAGTGGATGGTTGGATCTCTAGATGGTGAGCAAGGCTAAAGGCCTCTTTGATGTGGGTGTTGGCAGGGGGACTGCCAGGTCCCTGGTAGAGTTGTGGAGAAATGTGCACGAGGGCACGGGGATCAGGAGTGGGCTCAGGACCGGTCATGTATGTGATGAAGGTGGGGGAGGCAATATGAGCATGATTGGCCTGCGACTTGCCCTTCTTCTTGCCTTGGCAGCTTTTTTTCCCCAATCCTTCTGTGCTAGCATTCCCTTGCAGCAGTTGCTGCTTGGGTTGTTGCTGCTGCTGGAAGCGAGGATCGTCACCTTTCTGCTTTATGGCTGATATTTTGTTGGCCTGAGCTGGTTGCTTCCCCTTGTGCCCTCCGAGAAGGCACTGATCCCATGACAGGACCGCAGCCTTGTGGATCTCATCGATGGTGGGGGTTTTTGGCGCACCAGCTACGTCCTTGGCTTGGATCATCATTTGCAAAACGACGTCCATGGTAGGAGGGAGCTTGCTTAAAAGCAGCATCACCTGAATGCCAGTGGGAACATCATAACCAGCGGCCTTCAACCTCACAAAGAGGTTTGCTGCCTTGTCAAGGGCAAGGGCAGGATGCGACATGCTGGGGACCGAGAGCTCAAGCAACTCCTTGAAGATACCATAAGCGCCAGCTAGGCTGGGCTTGGCATACTCATCGTGGAGCGCCTTCACGAGGTTGGCAGCGTCCAGGAGGTCAGTGTGCTTGGCTCTGATGGGCTCAGAGAGCCTCATCTTGATCGACCCCAAGATCTGGTCATTGGCTTTGGATCACTAGATCCAAGCATTTTTGTCATCGGCATCACTTTGGGCAGTTAACACCACAGGACGTGAGAGCTCAAGGGCCCAGGTGGACCCAGTAGATTGGAGGTAGGAGGCCATTGCTGGCCACCACGCCTGCCAGTTTGTTCTGTTGAAGACATGGATGGAGACGTTCTTCATAGAGAGAGACATAGTAGATGATATCTGGAATGCAACAGCATCAGCGTGCCATTCTAGCATAGGTTCATTACCATGGCACTATCCGGTGCATAGGAACAGTCTTTCGACGTTCTCTAGCACAACAAATGCACAACGATGATGAGCATGAGGTCAGGCAACATGTAGGTGCAGTCTTTCGACACACACTACAGTGCACTACCAGGGCTCATAACCTGTTGAAAGCATACAGGTGATAAGGTAGAGGAATACCTGACACTCACCAGGGTTAGAGGGGTTAGCTTAAGCAGATGGTTGTGGTAAGAACACAAGATGCTATTCAAACTCAGATGACTGAGTTCCAACTTATATACTACATAGACCGTGTGACTATTTCCTAATAAGGTAAGCTATACTACAACTAGCAAGTAATAAGTAGCGTTGAGAGCTACTACATGGTGCTCAATCAACAGCAGGGACGGGCATTTGCACAGTTGTGCAAGTTGGATGGCGTGGGTTGGTGTGACAGCGGGTTGTATAGGTGTTGTGGTAGTTTGGTATGTAGCTACTGGAATGGCTGGGGCAAGGATAGGCTGTTGAACGCCAAAGGGCTGCAGGATAGCCATCTGCGCCCCACGATCTTAAAGGGACATAATACTACTACGTCCGAAAGGCAGATCAGTCTATAGTCAATGAGTAGGCATACAAGCGAGATGATGTATAGCAGGGGAATCCATAGTATGTGGCGATACTATAGGTGTCAGGTATTTTGGAACAATGAAACCCATGTACTTTTCGCAATCTTTCCCCTTCCTTTTTTTCTTGAGCGATGATCACTTGCCTGATTTTGAGCAGAGGGGTGGGTTGTACCAGGCAGGCCACCGGCCCAGGAGATGGGTATTTGGGTTTGGATGAGCTGGAACTCATTGATGGGGAATGACGTGCTCACCTGTGTGACTGGTCAAACACTGGCATAACTTAACTCTCTACATAGTAAGGTATATAGGTACAATAGAAGCATTGAAAATAGCATCTTTTAGAAAATGGCTGGGATACTACATAGCTATATCTAAACTCCCGATGCCTCTTCTGGCAGGCCCCTCATACTCCAAGCTCTCTTGCAGTTTCAAGGGCAATATATACAGACAACCTCACAAAGCCTGTACCATTCATCAGGCCACCTGCACTTTGCATCCTGAAGGAATTTCTTGGCATGCTCTTGCACATTGTTGAAGTGTTGGCCAGCTAGCAGATCAAATTGACAAACAATGGGCTGGTGATTGCCATCAGTCCATTCTTCAATGGCTTGGATGATCTAGGGAGGGTATAGTTGGAGGAACCGGCTTGATGAAAGTGATTCACATACCAGCACAATGGCTTGCACCACATCAACTGCTGAGTAACCTCCAGAAGGTGTTTGGCCATGTTGTCTTGGATCCCCTTCACCAAACAGAGATGCATGGAGTACCTGTGTGAGGACAGTGTCCCTGAGGCTCTCACCATGTTGTGTGGGCTGGGCAGGTAGTCAGGGTTT
>JBBPLC010000796.1:0-10837 GCA_038089535.1 Hemileccinum rubropunctum
GCTATTAATGGCTCTGCAAGTATCAGAGTTGATACATTTTAGTTCTCTTGCAAATGTAAAGTCTTTCCAAAATGGCCCAACATTGGGACACTTATTTGAGCCACTGTATATCCATCTTCAAAGGACTTGAAGGAGTGGTGGAGTGATGGGGAGAGGCTAAGAGAAAGGATAGACTTGCTGTTATAGGATTCACAATACATTTACTATAACACTTGGACACTTATTTTATCTTATCGGATAGTATCTCATATGACAACCTCCACAGCTAGGCTTAGGGTCTAGGACCACACCTAGACTGGTCACATGACATGATGTCATCATAGGGCCTGGAGCTATGATCTCATCGGTCTAGGCTATGACATCATCAGTCATGCCTCATGGTAACCTCATGGATGTTATAGTTCAGGACCTATATGCTACATTTTTCAACTTTTCTGCACTTTCGGACTTAACGATTTCTCTTTCTTTTCGAAGTCACATGACTAGTGCATGTGGCTGTGAGACTTCTCACATGACCTGAGGCCTAGCCCCATGATATCATCATGACATCATGCCTCACGTCTTTCATCTCCGTCTCCTTTCCCATGAGGACACTTCTTTCTTCCCACATGGACTTCTTGCTGTCCTCATGTCTGCCTTGCCTTTTATCTCATGTCTTCTTTCTCACACCAGCCCTTAATCATTTAGAACTCAGACAACCTACCCTAAACCCGTCACTATTCACTATATAAACCCACCCATCTCTGTCATCTACTTCTCCTTAGTCCTATTCACTTGATTACTCTTCTACCTTAGGGGCCTGGTCATTTGTCTACCACTCTTAGTTTCTAATCCTACTCTGCACTTGCCATCTTCATGCCCGTTACCGCATGCTCATCATTGATAAACATTTTATGCTCTACTTGAGCACCGTTAATTTTCTCATCGCCGAATATCACGTTCTAGTCCATGTGTGGCTAGATACTCACAGTTGTACCGTCCACACTGTCACAGAGGTTGCCCAACACCTAGATTAGGTGTTGT
The DNA here is from genome assembly GCA_038089535.1 of Hemileccinum rubropunctum. Lineage (NCBI taxonomy): Eukaryota > Fungi > Basidiomycota > Agaricomycetes > Boletales > Boletaceae > Hemileccinum > Hemileccinum rubropunctum. The sequence goes on from JBBPLC010000796.1 coordinate 1,024, forward strand.
TCAACTTTAGTTGTTTTTCTCGTTCACTTCATTTCAATGGACACCTCATGTTATCCTCATTCCCACCTTCTATACTGGCCCTCACGTATATACAGGAGCCTCCCCTAAATCAATCCCTTTCCTATATATACCATAGTACCCTCCTGTATATTCCCTAGTACCCTCCTGTATATTCCCTAGTCTATTCACTTGTATCTTGCCTGGTTCCCTACATCTGAACCACCTGAGGTACAGTGGTGGTCCTTACCATATTCTTGCCGGATTATGCCATCCCATTATGAAAGATACACACATTCCCCAAACTCTCTCCTTGCTGCTATCTATTATGGCTAGATGCCACTCATTGACAACCCTTCATCACCAGCAGAAACCTTCCTGCAAGGTGGATGGAATAGCCTTGTTTGCCATTATACTTGCACTTATATCACAGGGAAGTTTCTAGAACCTCTGGAAAAAGTGTCAACAAGGACGATCCTTGATGTGTGGTAGAGGTGGTTCCATCATCAGTGGAATCTAGAGCCTACTGAAACTAATCACATCTATCCTCAGCATGATCACACTAGTCATATCAGCAAGAAACAAGAAAATGAGTGATGATCTTACACAAGTGTGCCAACATCCAAGATTGTTATCATCTACCATCCAGCAGTATCAAACCAGCTGCTCATTTTAGCCCAAGCATCTGCAGATATACTATGGTTGTTCTTGATAAAACCAGATTGAAGAGATATCTCTCTCCAAAAGAGGTGGTGAGGGCAGTGGCAAAGGCAGGTAGTCAATCACTACAAGCAACTGGATATCTTTACAAGTCAGGGAAGATGTCAAATTACTCACTCATACAATGGTCACCTGACTAGCTTGGCAGGCAACTGGATGGTCAGAAAGAACAAGGCAAGTAGTAGAACAAGGGCAGTGTGCAAGAAGTCCAGCAGCATGTGATGAACAAGTGCACCAGATGCTGGCAGTGTGTGAGAAGTCTAGTGGTATGCAGGGAGTCTAACAGTGTGCAATGGAAAAGTGTGCCAGATGCTGAGGATATGCAATGGACAAGCACAGTCAGATAATGGCTGTTATAGTTCTGGACCTACACACTACACTTTCTCTTTTTTTTTCACTTTTCACACTTAATGTATTCCTTTCATTTTCGAAGTCATGTGACCAGTGCACATGACCATGAGACATCTCACGTGACCTGAGGCCTAGCCCCATGATGTTAGCATGACATCATGCCTCATGTCTTTCATCTCTGTCTTTTCATTCACATGAGTATGCTTCTTCCTTTCCATATGGACTTCTCACCATACCTGTGTCCTCCTCATTGTTTTCTTATCTATGCTGGCCCTAAACTATTTAGGACTCAGACAACCTACCCTAAACCTCCCTTACTTACATATATAAACTCCCTCCCTTTGTTATCTACTCCTTAGTCCTATTCACTTGTTTTCCTCTTCTACTTAGGGGCCAGGGATTTTTCAAGTACCACTCATACTTTCATACTCTCAATCTATACTCTGCATTTGCTGTCTTTGCTCACGTTACTGAGCACTGTTCCATGTTATACATTGGAACTATTGCCATTCATATCTTTGGTCTCAATGTTTATATTCACATATATCTCAACCCCCATTACCACATCATTGAAACTGTTGCTGAAGTCATCATTCCCCTAAATTAGGTGAACATCTCCATTAGTAGTTTAAGTCCTGTCACAATGGCAGTATACAAGAGTTATTTATTGATAACAGGCTCTGAATATACTACATAACAAACACTAAGGAAAACATATGACAAGTAAATTAGTTGTATTAGGATGCCCATATCTTCCATTTCACTACCTTGAGGTTAGCATCCTTGGGGGCATGTATAGCTAGAAATGTGCTGTAGAGTCCTTTGTCAGAATATTCTCTAGCTATTGCTTTCTTGTGTGCATATGTGCTGTAGAGTCCTTTGTCAGAATATTCTCTAGCTATTGCTTTCTTGTGTGCATTAAGCAGTGCATTGTATCACCTCACATGATGGTCATAAAATATAGAGAACTTCCAATGTACCCCAAAGAATGTCTTGAATTAGTGCTCCACTATAAATTTGTCCCTAGTTTTGCACATTGCAAAGGTGGCCACAACATTGATGGTATAGAAACTTGAAGGGAACTTCATTTCAGCTGTAGTGATGCCAGGGAGGAGATAAGCATGGGCCATGGGCAGCATTTTGAGAGATTGATCATCCATAACACTATTATCATCATGAATAGAGATGATGCTATCTACCATGAAATATCAGGAGGGCTCAATGATCTGACACTAGATATGCACCTACCACTGTCCAAGAGGGTGGGATATCTTGACTGAAGGTCATGAGAATGAATAGAACTGTCATGTCATTGTTGGGAAGGCAGTGGCAGATTCAGTGGACCAGATGCCAGGTTTTCATCAGACAAGATCTCCAGTAAACTGTCAAACATGTCCAGCTGATATGCCTTCATAATCATATGAGTTTTCTTGACATAGGCATATTCTTTGGTGAGTAATGTGTGAGGGTTCAGTGTGTGGGATATAGTCATGTGGAAATGATGTTCAAAGTGAGGATATGAGATTATATCAATCCCCTTGAAGAAGAGCCTTTGCAAGGAGATTGTCAGCTCTATAACACTATCAACTTTCATCTTGACCCAAGTATCAAGAGTGGGATTGAAATAGTGCATGACAGGAGAGATCACAAGATTATCTCCTATTTGCACCAGCTCCATGTCAGCAAGAATGGAACATGTGAGCTTGAAGTACAGATAGACAAATCCATGTTGGAAATTGATAGTGATGGAATCTTCATCATTTTGTGGATAGCATGCTAGTTAGTACATACAAACCCAAGGTGTGTCAATATTCATACCTTGAAGAAGCTGAATGCTATGATATGTTCATGAATCTGTTTCTTTTCTAGCACAAGTTCTTGGTCACATTAATGCTTCTTCTCAGCCCTCTCATGAACATTTGCAACATGTTCTGACAATATGAGTTATAGCTAGGAAACATTGCAGGGATTGATTGATGGATTTACCATATTAACATGTGGTGATGATGGCAAGTCTGACATCAAGGAAGATGAAGAGTTTGTCAAAATGGTGGTAGAAGAGGCTGATGTTATAGTTCAGGATCAATATGCTACAATTTCACTTTTCTGCACTTTTCACTTAATTATCTCTCTTTATTTTCAAAGTCACATGACCAGTGCACATGATCATGAGAACATCACGTGACCTATAGGCCCAGACCATGACATTATCTATGATGTCATGCCTCAAGGACTCTTCATTTCCATTCTTCTTTCACATGTATACTTCCATCTTCTCATGCATACTTCTTTTGTTTCTTTGATATTCTATGACCTTCCACTTCTCTCACTGGCCCTAAACTATTTAGGACTCAGATAACCTACCCTAAACCCCTTATATTTTCTATGTAAACCCTTTTCCTTTGTCATCTATTTTCTCAGTCCTATTCACTTGATCTATTCTCCATTTAGGACCTAGATCTTTTTGATTACCACTTTTACCTTTGCACTTGCTGTCTTGATCCTCATTATCAGACCCTCTTATGCTGTATCTTTGCTCTGTCTACTTACCAATCAATAATCTGTTCATTGTCATTGACATCTTCATCAATACCTACCATCACCTCATTATTTTGTCATGTTTGCTAGCCCAACCCATATTCTAAGAGTTGTCTTCACTCTAGTTGTTTCAGTCCTGTTTCTGCTGGGGGCAAAGAAAGAACAATGCTTGATGTGAAAGAGAAGGAAGTTGTGGGAGGCTTGACAGTGGACTCTATCAAGAGGTGAGCAGAAGGGTCTAGGTACAAAAAAGGTTTGATGTTTGACATGGAAAAGGTTGGAGAAATGGGAGGCCTGGTTGAGGAGTTAATAGGAGAGGTGGAATTGATGAATAACAACATGGTAGTGATTGATTCAGTCATGGAATGAGTGGGAAGGACTGGATATGGGAAGAGTTGTACAATTGGAATTGCAGATGACTATGTTGCTGTTATAGTTCAATTACCTCATGCTATGTTTTCACTTCCTTTCACTTCACTTTATACTTATCATTCTCTTATCATTCTCTTTCTGTTTTTGAAATCACATGACCAATGCATGTGACCATGAGAACATCACATGACCTGGGGCCTAGCCCAATGACATCACTATGACATCATGTCTCATGTCATATTCATTTCTGTTCTTCTCTCACAAGTACACTTCTTTCTTCCCACATGGACTTCTCACTATACTCAAGTTTACCTCATTTCCCTTCTTCTATCCTAGCCCTAAACTATTTAGGACTCAGACAACCTACCTTAATCAGCAGAGCCACTTCTAGTTATAAATACCTTTTCAAACTCTGTCCTCACAATAAGCTCTGGTGTTCTACCAAATTCACATACACAATATCTGAAATGGGAGAGAAACAACTAATGGAGCACAACACCTAATCTAGGCATTGGGCAACTTCGGCGATGGTGTGGACGGTACGAGTGCGGACGTCTAACCAGACGTGTACGAGGACGTGATAGTTGAGAATGAGAAAGTTAACGATGCCCAAGTAAATCATGTACTTGGCACGGGGAATGATGAGCGAGCAGTAACATTGCTCGAGAGACAGCAAATGCAGAGATACGATTGAGCTACTGAGTCGTTCACAATCTCAATGGTGAAGAGTAAAAGTAAAGGATAAGAGTGGTAGACAAATGAACAGGCCCCTAAGGTAGGAGAGTATTCAAGTGAATAGGACTGAGGAGTAGACGACGAAGGAAGGGGGTTTATATATGTAAGTACAGGGGGTTTAGGGTAGGTCGTCTGAGTCCTAATCTATTGAGGGCCAGTGTGAGAAAGTAAACATGATGAAACCGCAAGGTAACCATGAGGATGGCAAGAAGTCCATGTGGGAAGACAGAAGTGTCCTCATGGGAAAGGAGACAGAAATGAAAGACATGAGGTGTGATGTCACAATGACATCATGGACTAGACCCCAGGTCACGTGAGAGATCTCATGGTCACGTGCATGGGTCACATGACTGCGAAAAGGAAAAGAAAGTGTTAAGTCCAAAAGTGAAGAAAAGTGAAAACGTAGCATTTAGGTCCTAAACTATAACAATATCAGCTTCTGGAATGTGCACCTCTACTCCTCCACCTCTGCCCCCTACTGACCCAAACATAACTTGGGCAGAAATCCACATTGCCATGGCCAACATGGTAGCCATGTTGCAATTATCTCTACTTGTGCAACAATAGCTACAATAACAAGTCACATAGCAAGCTGCTGCAACTATTCCTACTACCTCCACCCCTTCCTCTTCACTCCTTACCCATCTCATTGCTGATCCAGGCACATGGGATGGTAACCATTTCACATTTTGCCCTGGTGGGTCAAGATTTCCACATGGGTTCAGTGCCAAGATGGCCTGGACAAACATCAAATTACCACCACCATTCTTCTCCAAATGGTTGACAATACCAAATCATTCTCCTGCATTACACTGGAGAAATACCAGAAAAAATTGAGCAACCCCAGCAGCTGGCCTAAATGGGATGAGCTCAAAAAAAAGGTATAGGACCACTTCTGCATTGATACACCTCTTTGCCCTTTGGCAGGGCAATATGTTAATCAAAGTTTTTATATAGCAATTTGAGCTACTAAGGGAAGATGCAAGCCTTGCAGTCATCAACACTAATGTACTCTAGTTATATCAAGAACATATTGACTACAATATTCACTTCCAACTCTTGATCCACAACCCTACCATCAAGGACGAGTTGAGAGTATGGCAAGAAGAGGCAATCATACTTGAAAAGTGCTTCAAAAGGATGCACCTGGAATGAAGTCATGCAGTTCAGCCACAGCAGGAAATGTGCACCTGCTATAACCATGGTAAAACCAGTTACCTCTTGCAGGCATGCAAAGAACCTTGGAAATCTCATGGCCACCCTGTCTTTAGCTGTCTTATTGCTACCATCACAGAATTCTCTGCCCCCACATCATCCAATCCTCCTTGGATGGCAGAAGAAGCCTAGGCTTACTACCTGGATATGTTTGAAAGTTATGCCCATCAGCTTATCACTGAGGGCTTGAAGGGAAAAGGGAAAGCCAACTGAATCTGAGAGGTACTCAGTCAGCTAAGGACAAACTTTCTTTATCTTATTTTTCTCCAATTTTTTCTTCTTTCAATCATTTTGCTGTACTAGGAGAGATAGACAGGATGTCTGATAATAATGACATACTATGCTTAATTCTCCTGTTTTGGACACTTCTTTTCTTTTGAAATCCTCCCCAACTAATCTTAATCTTAGAAATACTTCTCCCAGTGGAGAATTTGTTACAGTGTGGCTTGAAATGCCACCAACCAGCACAAAACCTAACAGAGCCTTGTGCCAGCTGAAATGCCCACATACCTACTCTCATACACAGAATTGAGTCCTGAAATAATAGACCTAGTAGCTCAATGGTAGAGCACAGGTAGCTATAATCTGGGGTTGTGGGTTCAAATCCTGCCTGAGTCACTTTTCACTTGATCACAACAAGTTGATGACTTACATAATCTGACAGAATTCAATATCTCAACTAATGTTTATTTTCAGAAAAATAATAAATGGACAAAAACAGTGAAAAAAGCACTTCTCAACTCTGATGCAGTCTAGACCTTCATCAATAAAAAATGAGTAACATTCCTTAGCATTCCTGTTACGATTCACTTTTTCTTTGCCTTTCACATTAGCATTTGTCCTACACTTCTTGCTAATGCTTTTCTTCCACTTGATGACCACCGCTTATTTCCGCTCTTCCACTTGATGACCACCGCTTATTTCCGCTCTTCCACTTGATGACCACCGCTTATTTCCGCTCTTCTCATGATGGTCATCATGATTACGAACTCTTATCTCTTCGTTCCTGCTTCCTTCCGACAGACAGCCACATTTCCTTTGTTCCGATAACTTCCGTTATCTTCCTTACTCCACCTACCTTATCAGGTTTCCTCTGACCTTCTGCTACTACACAGCTTGGTCCGTGCACAGTCTTCCTTAGGTATATAAAGCCTGCTGTCGTTACCTTGTATTCATCTTTGTTTCCTTCACTCGTCCATCGCTCTCTAAGTCACCCGTCCTACTTTTGAGTGGACGCTCGTCGTTCTACCTTCACCTTTGGTCGCTCTTCTTTGCGACTTGTCCCCGCTGCTCTTCTTTGCAGTTGTCCCATCGACAAGGGTATCCCTTGGTTGACTATCCTTCGTCCACCTCAGGAAGCCCCTGTGGAAGTCTCCGGTCGTTAACCATATGACTTGCCCTTTGTCTCCGGTCGCCTCTCTCGCAACTCGTCCCATCGATAAGCAAGCCCCTTAGTCGACATCCCTCGTCTCCCAGGTCTACATTCGTTCCTACCCGGACCGACCATAACAATTCCCATGAAAAAATTATCTCTTCCACAATCAATTACTAATGCTGATGGGACTTCTTTATCCCACAGACAAATCACAAACTATGTCTCTTAGTTCTCTCATACCAAGGGCACTCTAAAGAAGTTAATGCCCTAGTAACTAATTTAGGCACTCACTGTATATATCTAGACTATGACTGGTTTCAACACCACAACTCTCTCATTGACTGGGTCAATAAAGAAATTAAGTTCTACTGCTGCACATGCTATTATAGGATTCACAATACAATTACTATAATGCTGGATGCTTATCTTATTTTATTGGATAGCATCTCATGTGACAACCCCCACAGCTAGGCTTAGGGTCTAGGACTGCACCTAGACTGGTCACGTGACATGATGTCATCATTGGGCCTGGAGCTATGACCTCATCGGTCTAGGCTATGACATCATCAGTGATGTCATGCCTCACGACTACCTCATGGACATCTCATGTTATCCGCATGTATGTATTCCTACACTGGCCCTTATGTACAGGAGACCTACCCTAAACCCACTACCTTACATATATATACCGCAGACCCTCTGAAACGGAACAAGAACAACTAAATGAGCACAACACCTAATCTAGGCATTGGGCGACTTCGGCGACAGTGTGGACGGTACGGGTGCGAACATCAAGCCAGATGTGTACGAGGACGTGGTAATCGAGGACGAGGAAGTTTATGGTGCCCAAGTAAATCATGTACTTGGCACGTGGAACGACGAGTGAGCGGTAATGTTGCTCAAGAGACGGCAAATGCAGAAATACGATTGGACTAATGAGCTGTTCCCAGTCTCAATAGTGAAGGGTAAAAGTAAAGGATAAGAGTGGTACACAATTGAACAGGCCCCAAAGGAGGAGGGTATTCAAGTGAATAGGACTAAGGAGTAGACGATGAAGGGATGGAGTTTATATATGTAAGTATGGGGAGTTTAGGGTAGGTCATCTGAGTCCTAATCTATTGAGGGCCAGTGTGGGAAAGAAGAAGCACGAGGAAAAGGTAAGGCGACCATGAGGATAGCGAGAAGTCCGTTGTGGGAAGGAAGAAACATCCTCATGGGAAAGCAAACGGAGATGAAAGACATGAGGCGTGATGTCATGATGACATCATGGACTAGACCTCAGGTCACGTGAGAGATCTCATGGTCATGTGCGCTGGTCACGTGACTTCGAAAAGAGAAAGAAAGTGTTAAGTTCGAAAGTAGAGAAAAAGTGAAAAACGTAGCGTATAGATCCTGAACTATAACACCCTCCTGTACTTCTCTTTAGTTCTATTCACTTGTATCTTGCCTGGTTCCCTACATCCAAACTGCCTGAGATACCAAGTGGGTGCTCTTCCACACTCTTTGCCAGGTTATGCCATCCCATTATGAAAGGCACTCATTGCTGAACCCTTCTCTCCTCCTCATTGGCCATATCTATTGGCTAGATGCCACCTTGTTGTCATCACCAGCAGGAACCTTCCTGCAAGGCGGATAGAGCAACCTCATTTGCCATTCCACTCTGTTACACATGCAACTATGTCATAATCAATGCAGCTGGCCTCATTAATAGGATCTGGAATCCCTCTATTCAATTCATCAAAGAGGGTCTAGCAGAAAAGGTACCTATTCAGTATCATGAATTCCTTGACATCTTTAGCAAGGAAGAATCCAAACACATGTCTGTCCACAAACCTTGGGACTCAAGCCTGATTTTGTACCAAAAAATGGCCATGTTATTCCATTATCCAATGCCAAAATTGAAGATGTCAGGAACTTCATCAAATCTAAACAAGAAAAGGGGTACATTTGTTCTTCTAAGTCCCCTTAAACCACTCCTGTCTTTTTCATTCCCAAGAAAACCAGCAAAAAGCATCACATCATGGACTACTACTATCTAAATGAGAGTACAGTCAAAAACCTTTGATGGGGCTATAACAATGTCCATATCAAAGAAGGCAACAAATGGAAGGCAGGATTCATAACACCCCCTGGGGTCTATGAACCCATTGTAATGTATTTTGGAATGACTAACTCTCCTCCCATGTTCCAACAGATGATGAACAACATCTTCAATGACATGTATACCATTGTCATTATCTACCTGGATGACATGTGTATATTTATGAAAAACAAATCTGATAAAGAATATTCAAAGGTCATAAAAGAAGTTCTTCACAGACTTCACCAGGATGACCTTTATGCAAAACCAGAAAAATCCATATTTAATGCTGACAAGGTTAACTTTCTAGGCATGACTGTCTCTGCCAACAGTGTCAGTATGTAGCTAAAAAAAGTCAACACCATCCTTGATTGGCTCACCCTGACAAAGCTCAAGCAACTTCAATCCTTCCTTGGGTTATGTAATTATTA
>JBBPLC010000797.1:0-10810 GCA_038089535.1 Hemileccinum rubropunctum
GTGAAAATGCAATCTGGGTCTTATTACTAGTTGGCTCAGTGTCCAATGATGTGGATCCAGTGCTACTCTATTTGCACTTCACTTCCTGTCTATTCCACCAGGTAATACTACATTTTTTGAAATGAGTGATATCACCCAAGTGATATTACTCATTGAGATGCTAATTTTATCCAATATCTTCTCATCCAGATCAGTGAGAATATCTGGTCCGATGTTTTCAAGCCAAAGGGGTTCCTCATAGTGGGCTAAATCCTCTACACTGAAGTAAGTTTCAGCATAGGCAAGGAATCACTTGAGATGTGAAGGCAATAGTGGTGGCACTGGAATGGGCTGAATAGCTGGCTTGTGAGGTATTACTAGGGGTGGACACTGTATCATTGGTTGATTGTTATTAATGATGATACCAGGCTGAGTGGCCACTGTAGTGGGTTGAACGAGGCCAGAGCTCAAGTTTGTAAGTGCTTGCAGTAGCAGTACTAATGTCAATGAGTTGACATCAACACCATTTAGCAGTGCCAGGCCTGCTGGCTGAGATGGTTGAGTCTTTTGGGATGGATGCAGAGAGGTCCCTTTCATCACCAGATTGAATAACTTGATATTCAGTAGGGTACTTAGTATAGCATGCCCTTCATCCTATATCCAAAAGTGTTAGAGTTTTCTTCTGATGCAGCAATGAAAAAAACTTACCAGCACACAACACCAGTTCATTATCAAACTTGGCATGAGCATAACTGGTGTACCCATCCTCAAATTCATTCTTGTAGCAAGTTTGAAGCTTGAGGCGCCATCACATGAGATGTATATCCATGTCTGAAACCTTTGAGCTCTGAATCCATAGTATTAGTAACTAAGTAGCATGTGATTGCAATGTACATACCACACTAGCATCCACAATGGGCCCAGTCTTTATCATCTATCATGCCAGCACTCAATGTTGGGAGCTTTTCAACATCCTTCATATCAATGAATATCTTTGTACTGCTGACATCATGTTCATGTATCTTTTGTACCATTTATTTGTAGTCAGACTCATTGTCAATGTCCATCCCATCACCAAAGCACTGACTAGTACACATTAGACTTAGGGGAAAAGATAAAAAAAAGAACTGACCCTTTCAACTTTGGCAGCACATACTTGAACAGGAAGTGATATTTTTCTAGCATCTTGTACTGCTCCTATCCATGTTTTTCAAGCAGACCAGTCAGAAAATCAATGTTGTCCTTGTTGATAGCAAAGGGTAACTCTTTGACCTTGACCAACTTTCTTCCTTTATAGTGGCCACTTTATGAACACCCCTAGTAGTTTGCTTGAGGAGAGTATAAACAGTCAGTGATACATTGAATGTGTGGAATTTTTTATCCTGAGCAGGCTCCAGTGTTGGTGACATAATGCAAGCAAAGTGACTCAACTTGTTATGACTCTCTCTTTTCTTTCCTGTTCTTATCTCTTGACTCATGCTTTTGTCTTCCTTCTCTCATGATGAGCATCACACTTACTTTTGCTCTTCTCTTCCCACAATGGTCGTCTCAATTACTCATCTTTATCTCTTATCAGACAGCCTCATTGTTATAGTTCAGGACCTATATGCTACATTTTCACTTTTATTTTGTTTTCACACTTAATGTTTCTTTTCACTTTCAAAGTCATGTGACTAGTGCACATGACTGTGAGACATCTCATGTGACATGAGACCTAGCCCTTGATGTCATCATGACATCATACATCATGTCTTTTATCTCTATCATCTGGTTCACATGAGTATGCTTCCTTCTTCCCACATGGACTTCTCTCTGTACTCATGCTCACCTTGTGTTTCCCTCATGTTCCTTATCTATACTGGCCCTAAACTATTTAGGACTCAGATGACCTACCCTAAATCCATCACTAGACACTACTTAAACTTGCTCCCTCTCGTCATCTACTTTCCCTTAGTCCTATTCACTTGAAATCCCCTCCTTCTTAGGGGCTGGTTTCTTTTTGAGTACCACTCCTGTATCTTTTCTTCTCAATCCATCACTCTGCTCTTTGCCAGCTTCGTGCATGTTATCATATGCTCTTCTTGTCACACATTTTATGTTGTACCTTGGAACAGTCAACTTCCTTGTTGCAGAACTCCATGTCCTTGTACACATCTGGCTTGATATTTGTACTCATACTGTCCATATGGTTGCCAAAGTCGCCCTATGCCTAGATTAGGTGTAGTGCTCCTTGTTTCCATCCCATTTCACTTGTTCATATCTCTGATGATATCCTTATGCCGCCATCTTTCCTACTCCACTTACCCTATTTAGATTGCTCTGATCTATCGCTGCAACACAGCTTGGTCCATGCACAGATGCCCAGGGTATATATAGGCTGATATCTCTGCCTTGTATTCTCTAAGCTAGATCTACCTGGTGAAATGGGACAAAACTAAACTCTGGAGCACATCACCTAATCTAGGTGACAGGTGACTTTGATGACTGTTTGAATGGTACAGGTCCCAACATTGAGCCAGATGTGGACCAAAATGTGATACTCAAGAACTAGGAAATAAACGGTGCCCAAGTAAAGCATGTACTGGGGCAGACAGCGATGAGCATGCATTAACAATGCACAGGAGATGGCAAATGCAGAGTAGATTTGAAGTAAGTATGAAGAGTAGTAAACAAGAGAACTGGCCCCTAAGGTAGGAGAGGATTCAAGTGAATAGGACTAAGGAAAAGTAGACGACAGAGGGGAGCGGGTTTATATAGTGAGTAGTGACAGGTTTAGGGTAGGTTGTCTGAGTCCTAAATAGTTTAGGGCTGGTTTGAGAAGAAGAGCATGAGGCAAATGCAAGGGAAACATGAGGACAGTGAGAAGTCTGTGTGGGAAGAAAGAAGCATCCCCATGGGAAAGGAAACGGAGATGAAAAACATGAGGCCTAATGTCATAATGTTGTCATGGGGCTAATGTTAAGTATAAAAAGTGGAGAAAAATGAAAATGTAGCATATAGGTCCTGAACTATAACACTACCTCCCATTCACCAGATTCGAGATCTAGTCGAGAGTCAGTGAATTTGGTATAGGAGGGACTGAATGGATGAAAGAGGGATGTAAATTTGAGCTCGGAAATACCCCAGATAGGACATGGGGCATTTGGATGAGCGGCATAAAACTCTGTGATTGCATCTTGCACATGTTTTAGGTTAATGGTGGGTTCCCAGGTGCAATCCACCTCATCCCATCCCTTCCAGTGGATGAGGTATTGTAGTTTCCCGTGGTGAAGCCTTGACTAGACGATGTGATTGACTTCATATTCTTTGTGACGGGCTTCGGTCACGGTGATTAGATCAGGTTTAAATACAGATTGTCTGTCCAGTAGGGCTTTGTAGGGTTTAATGCATGAAATATTAATAGTGGGGTGAATAGAGACAGAGGAAGGGAGGACAAGGGTGACAGCATTAGGGAGAACAGCAGAAATATGGTAGAGTCCAATAAATTTTTGTGTGAGTTTTCGCACAGGATAGGGAAGGGAGAGGTGTTCAGTGGAGAGCCAGATGAGGTCTCCAATAGAATTGTCAGGGGCTGATGAGCACTTGGATGTTTGTGTGTGCGACATCCAATCGCAGGTTTTCTGTAGTGTGGAAGTGATCTCATCATGTGAACGACCCATAGTTTTACCAAATGACCCCCCAGGAGTGGTAGTGGAGTTTGTGGGCTCTGTTCCCATGCACAGAGAGTAGTTTCACGCAACTGAAAAAGGGGTGGTGCCTGTGGTGGTTATGAGAGTATTGTTGTGCACAAACTGTGCCATTTTCAACCACGAAGCCCAAGTCTCCTGCTTTTTGGCGACATAAGCACAGAGGTATGCAATAACTTCTCTGTTGACCTGTTCCATCTGACCATCCATTTGTGGGTGGTATGCTGTTGAGAGTTTCTGCTGAATGCCTAGAACTTTGCAGAGTTCTTTGGTAAACTCTGAGATGAATTGTGGTCCCCTGTCCAAGAGAATAGTGTTAGGAAGTTCATGGAGACACCATACATGATCTCTAAATAAGGCTGCTAAGTCCAAGGAAGAGGTTGTTTTATAACAAGGAAAAAGAACAATCTCTTTGGAAAAGTGATCAATAACTACCCCTATGGAATTGAAGCCATTAGAAGGGGGTAGTCCTGTGACAAAATCAAATGAAATATCTTTCCATGGGTGGGAAGGGACAGGAAGAGGCATGAGTTTTCCTGCTGGTGGCTTTGACAAACCCTTCATGAGGGAGCACACCTGGCAGTGTTCTATATAGGAAGCAATGTCTTTGGCTGCACCGGGCCACCAGTAGAAATGTTTCATTGAAGAAATGGTGTGGTCGCAGTCAGGATGGCTAGTGACAGGGGAATCATAAAATAGTGAGATTAACTCAGTGCAAAGGGAAGGTGGCACAAAAATGATGCCATTTGAATTTCTGAAAAGTTTTTCTGAAGCATGGTACTCATATTCGTTGATAGCATTCCAATCTGGCAGATTCCAAAGATAATTTAGTCTCAAAGTTCGGAGAAATGGACGTAGAGGAAATAGTCTTGACTCCAGTGGAGCCAAAACCTTTGTTGTTTCTTATCTAGAGTCTTGTTTTCTGTCAGTGTGGGGTTTTCTATTTTTTTGATAATTAGTTGTGCAATACAGTCAAATTTAGAAACATGAAAGGGTGAGTCAGAGTGGTTGAACAGAATTACACCAATTTCTCCCCTATAATCAGTGTCAATGACTCCAGCCATGACATCAATTTTATGTTTGAGGGTGAAGCCTGAACAAGGTGCAATTCTGCTGTAGGTGCTGGAGGGAAGTTGAATCTTGACATGGGTGGGGATAAGGCATTGATCATGGGCAGGGATGTCAAGATTGATGGACATGTACAGGTCAAAGCCTGCAGCATCGGGAGAGCCCTTTGAGGGTAAGCGAGCATCTGTGGAAGTTAATTCAACTGGGATAGATAAGGAAGAAGAACAGAGGATAGTGGGAGGAAAAATAGTGATGTTTTCATTTAGTTTATTGACAGTGTCACTGTGGTCAGGGCAACAGGAGAGAGCATCGGCACATCCATTTGTGGTGCCTGGTTTGTAAATGAGAGTGTAATTGAATTCCTGCAAAAGCTTGTGCCAGTGGGCTTGACGGCCCGAGAGCATTTGTGGTTTTTTCCAGTATTCGAGATTTTTGTGATCCATCCAAATCTCGAAGTTAGCTTTTCCGATTAAATAGTGTTGCCATTCTTCAAGGGCACAAATGATTGCTAGCAACTCCTTGTCGTAAACTGGGTAGTTGCATTCTGTGGAGGAAAAAGAATATGAGAGGAAGGTGCAAGGGTGCCACAAGTTATCCTTCCCTAGCACGGACAATACTGCACCGGTACCAATATCGCTGGCATCAGTCTCAACACACATTTCTTTGGAAGTGTCTAGAAAGGCAAGGAGAGGAGTGGTGGTAAATTATTTTTTGAGCATATCAAACACGTTTTGTTATGCCTCCCCCCAGGTGTATGGCACATTTTTCTTTGTCAGATCATTGAGGGGATGCATGATCTATCTAAAACCATGAATAAAACAACAATAATAGTTACAGAGCCTGAGGAAGGATTGGAGTTGTTTGAGCTTCGTAGGTGCGGGCCAGTTGAGTATGGCATCCATCTTGTTGTTTTGCATGCTGACACCATCAGCTGATACAGTCATGCCTGAAAAGTCAACTTTTTCAGCATTAAATACACATTTTTCAGGTTTTGTGTAAAGGTTGTTTTCACGTAGCCTGTGCAATACTTCCTTTATGACCTCGGAGTGGTCCTTGTTGGATTTGTTTTTGGTAAAGATACACATGTTGTCGAGGTAAACAATGACCATGGTGTACATGTCATTAAAGATGTCATTCATCATTTGCTAGAAAGTAGGAGGAGAATTAGTCATCCCAAAATACATTACTACTGGTTTGTAAGCCCCCAGGGGCATCATGAATGCGGCTTTCCATTTGTTGCCTTCTTTGATGTGAACATTGTTGTATCCCCACCTAAAATTGAGGCAGGTGAATTTGTCCACTCCTTTGAGGCAATCAACGAGTGCAGATGTTAATGGGAGAGGGTATGAATTCTTGATGGTACCCTCATTTAAATAGTGGTAGTCCATGACGAGGCATTTCTCGCTAGTTTTCTTGGGAATAAAGAATACAGGAGCTGTTTGAGGGGATTTTGATGGGCGGATATAGCCCTTTTCTTGTTCAGAATTGATGAAGTTCCTGACTTCTTCCAGTTCAGCATCAGAGAGAGGGATTATCTGACCCTTTTTGGGAATAAAGTCAGTTTTGAGATCAATGGCATGATCCCATGGTTTGTGCACAGGCATGCGTTTCAATTCTTCTTTGCTAAAAATGTCTAAAAACTCGTGATACTGTGGGGGTACCTTGTCTGCAAGGTATTATAGTTCAGGACCTATATGCTACATTTTCTGCTCTTCTTCACTTTCAAACTTAACAATTTCCTTTCATTTTCGAAATCACGTGACCGTGAGACCCCTCACATGACCTAAGGTCTAGCCCATGATGTCATTATGACATCATGCCTCACGTCTTTCATTTCCGTTCACTTTCCCATGAGGACACTTCTCGCTTCCCACACAGACTTCTCGCCGTCCTCATGGTAGCCTTGTGTATTCCTCATGTCTTCCTTCTCACACCGGCCCTTAATTGTTTAGGACTCAGACGACCTACCCTAAACTTCCTGTACTTACATATATAAACTCTCTCCCTTCGTCGTCCTTTCCTCAGTCCTATTCACTTGAATACTCTCCTACTTAGGGGCCTGTTCACTTGTTTACCACTCTTACTTCTGTTTCAATCCTATCCTCTGCATTTGCCGTCTTTGTGCCCATTATCGCACGCTCATCATCTTGTGCCAAGTACATGATTTACTTGGGCACTGTTAACTTCCTCGTCCTCAAATATCACGTCCTCGTTCACATCTGGTTAGACGTCCATACTTGCACTGTCCACACCATTGCCGAAGTCACCCGATGCCTAGATTAGGTGTCGTCCACCTTTAGTTGTTTTCGTCATTCACTCTGTTTCACAAGGCCTTCTTCAATAGTACATATGGTGGGATTCTAGACCTCTTTGACTAGGCCAGCTGCATTAATAATGACACAGTTGCGTGTGCAATGGCAGAACTTGATTTCTTTATCGACCCAGTCGATGAGGGGGTTGTGACGTTGGAACCAGTTGTAGCCTAGATAAATACGATGAGTTCCTAAATTCATTACCAGGGGGTCAACTCCTTCAGAGTGCCCTTGGTATGAAAACATGACTGAAACATAATCAGTGATAGTTCTGTGGGATGATGAAGTTCCATTGGCATTAGTAATAGAGCATGGGGAAACTAGTTTTTTGGTGGGAATGCCTAAGGACAATACCCATTTTTTGTCCATGAAGGTCTGGACTGCTTCTGAATCGAGGAGTGCTTTTTCTGTTGTTTTTTGCCATTTTTGGTTTTTCTAAAAATAGATATCAGTGTCAATATTGAATTCCCCAGCAGGAGAGGTATTTCTGAGGGTGAGGTTAGGGTTAGAATGAGAATCAGGTAAAAAGGAAAAATTGTTCATAACCAGAGAATTAAGCACACTATTTTTATCCTCTAGTGCCGCACTCCAAAGAGACACTCCTTCGGAGTTGGTATCATAACTATTACAAAACACATTGTTCAGTGAGTCATCAATGCCCAACAAACTGTTCATCTCCCTGAGTACAGCAAAACAATTAAATGAAGCAGAAGAATGAGAAGAAGAAGAAGAAGATAGGTTCGTAGCCGAGTAGGTACCTCTCTCTACTCAGCTTTGCCTTTTCCCTTTAGTCCCTCCACAGTGAGCTGGCACACTCGGGACTTGAACATGTCCAGTCAGTAGACCTGGGCCTCTTCAGTCATCCATGGAGGATTTCCGGAACTTTGAGCAGCCTCAGGGACTGTGGCGATGGAAGTGGTTGGGGCTAGAGGAATTTCTCATAGAGGAGTGGGTCAAGGAGGGGTGTAGTGGGTGCGACTGGTAACCGGATTGAAGATCGGCCAGCCATGTGGTTTACAAGGTTCTTTACATGCATGCGAAAGATGGCCAACCTTATTGCAGTTATAGCAGGTCCTTGATTCCTACTAGTTAGGTTGGATAGCACATGTGTCCATTAGGGCTCCTCGGCCCGGTTGCGTATCCACTTCTGTAAGCGGGGCTCATATTGTCATTGCTGCAGTTGTTTGCTTCTTTCTAGCCACATCTTTTCAAACATCTTACCCATTTCCATGGCTTTCTCCTGCCTAGTGGCAAGTGAGTCAATGAGGGTAGGGCTTCTTGTTGACAACTGAAAATAGATGTTGTAATCGATCCACTCTTTGTAGAGACAGAGAATGTTGTTGTCATGTTTTGACAGGTCTGTGTCCTGCTGAAGGAGCTCAAATTGTTGGGTAAATATTTCGATCAGCATCAAGCCCTGCTGAAGGTTGGTCAGCCAGATATAGGATTCTTCTTTGAGGACGTTGATGCAGAAGTGGTCCTTAACCTCCTTTTTGAGTTCATCCTACATTGGCCATTTGAGGACAGACTTCTTTTGGTATTTTTCCAGGGTAATCCTAGAAAAAGATTTAGCTTTGCTGACCATCCTGAGAAGGACAGTGGCAGTCTGCTGGCAGTCATTGAGACCTCCCTGACATTGTACCCATGTGGTGATTTTCACCCACCAGGGACAAAAGGTTACTCAGTTGCCGTCCCAGGTACCTGTTACGGTCGGTCCAGGTAGGAACGATCGTAGACCTGGGAGACAAGGGATGTCGACTAAGGGGCTTGCTTATCGACGGGACGAGTCGTGAGAGTGGCGACCGGAGACAAGGACGAGTCGTGTGATTAACGACTGGAGACTTCCACAGGGACTTCCTGAGGTGGACGAAGGATAGTCGACCAAGGGATACCCTTGTCGACGGGACAACCGCAAAGAAGAGCGGTGGGGACGAGTCACAAAGAAGAGCGACCGGAGACGAGGGTAGGACGACAAGCATCCACTCAAAAGTGGGACGGGTGACTTAGAGAGCAATGGATGAGTGAAGGGAAAAAAGATGCTATTACAGGTAGGTCTAGCTTAGGGAATACAAGGTAATGACGGCAGGCTTTATATACCTAAGGACAACGGTGCACGGACCAAGCTATGTAATAGCAAGAGGTCAGAGGAAGCCCAATAAGGTAAGTGGTGTGAGGAAGATAACGGAAGTTATCGGAGTAAAGGAAACGAGGCTGTCCGTTGGAAGGAAGCGGAACAAAAGACAAGAACTCGTAATCAAGATGACCATCGTGAGAAGAGCAGAAGAAATC
The DNA here is from genome assembly GCA_038089535.1 of Hemileccinum rubropunctum. NCBI lineage: Eukaryota > Fungi > Basidiomycota > Agaricomycetes > Boletales > Boletaceae > Hemileccinum > Hemileccinum rubropunctum. Next base: position 9,335 of record JBBPLC010000797.1, read on the forward strand.
GGTGGCCGTTGCGTGAAAGAAAGGCATTAGCAAGAAGTGTAAGGCGAATGCTAATGCAAAAGGTAAAGAAAAAGGTGAATCGTAACAGTACCGGGGTCAGCAATAAGTTTGGCAGGAAGAGTTGAGGACCTTGTTGTTGTGGTCTCAGCAAGTTATTGTGTCATTTGTTGTTGTTGTAACAATGATGCTTGCATGAGGGCAGCCATGTTGGCCATGGTGTTACGAATGTCGGCCCATGTGACATTTGGGTCAATAGGCAGGGCTGCGGCTTGCTCTCCTTGCTGCGACATAGCTCAGAGAAATTTTGATGGGCAGTGAAGGAGGGCTTTGGGGCAAAGACATGAGAGGGCTGTGAAATGAGTGGTCTCAAGTTGGATGTTACAGGAATTGTGGTGGTACTTTTTGTGCTGACAATATGTGCAGGGTAGAGCTGGAATGGGTTGGGGAATGGGAGAGACAGCATGTGAAGAAAAGGAAGGGGAGAGAGAAAGGATTTGTTGTTGTTGCTCAATAGGAGTCCACTCTCAAGTGGGGAGGGGCTCTGGGAGGTATTCTCATTCAGGAGTGAAAGTGCGGACGGGCTCTGGTGCTGGCAAAATGTGAATGATATGAGTGGCAGCATAGAGATTAAGAGCTGCTTGTTGTTGTTGAAAGGCAATGTGATCTGCATGAGCACGAGAGCACATGTAACGATAAAGGTGAGAGGGAACTGACAGGATCGGCCTCACAGCAGTCCTATTCAAGTGAAATGGGACGAAACTAAACTCTGGAGCATGTTACCTAATCTAGGCGACAGGCGACTTTGGTGACTGTTTGAATGGTACGGGTCCTGATGTCGAGCCAGACGTGAACCAAAATGTGATACTCAAGAACTAGGAAATGAATGGTGCCCAAGTAAAGCATGTACTGGGGCAGATGGTGATAAGCATGCATTAATGATGCACAGGAGATGGCAAATGCAGAGTAGATTTGAAGTAAGTATGAAGAGTGGTAAACAAGAGAACCAGCCCCTAAGGTAGGAGAGGATTCAAGTGAATAGGACTAAGGAAAAGTAGACGACAGAGGGGAGCAGGTTTATATAGTGAGTAGCAACAGGTTTAGGATAGGTTGTCTGAGTCCTAAATAGTTTAGGGCCAGTTCAAGAAGAAGAGCATGAGGCAAACACAAGGGAAACATGAGGATGGCAAGAAGTCCGTGTGGGAAGAAAGAAGTGTCCCCATGGGAAAGGAAACGGAGATGAAAGACATGAGGCCTGATGTCATAATGTCATCATGGGGCTAGGCCTCAGGTCATGTGAGGGATCTCAAGGTCATGTGCATGGGTCACGTGACTTCGAAAGTAAAAAGAAAATGTTAAGTATAAAAAGTGGAGAAAAGTGAAAATGTAGCATATAGGTCCTGAACTATAACACCTGGAATAGCATCTTGTTACCTTTCACTCGTCTTTTGTCTCTCTAAGTCTCTTGTCCTACTTTTG
>JBBPLC010000798.1:0-10793 GCA_038089535.1 Hemileccinum rubropunctum
ATGAAATGACAATAATAGTTACAGAGTCCAAGGAATGATTGAAGCTGTTTGAGCTTCATGGGAGTGGGCCAGTCAAGTATTGCATCAACCTTGTTGTTCTGCATGCCAATGCCATCAGCTGATACTGTGATGCCTAAAAAGTCAACTTTTTGGGTGTTAAATACACATTTTTCAGGTTTTGCATAAAGGTTGTTTTCATGTAATCTGTGTAATACTTCCTTCACAACCTCAGAATGTGCTTTGTCGGATTTGTTTTTTGTGAAGATACACATGTCATCCAAATAAACTATGACAGCTGCATACATATCATTAAAAATATTGTTCATCATTTGCTGGAAGGTGGGAGGAGAGTTAGTCATCCCAAAATACATAATGACTGGTTCATAGGCCCCCAGGGGTGTTACAAACATGGCTTTCCACTTGTTATCTTCCTTGATGTGTACATTATTGTATTCCCATTGAAGGTCAAGGCAAGTGAATTTGTGTGCACCCTTTAGGTGGTCAATGAGTGAAGAAATGAGGGAAAGGAGGTATGAATTTTTTACTGTACCCTCATTTAAATACCTGTAATCCATGATGAGATGTTTTTTGCCAGTTTTTTTTGGGATAAAAAATATAGGCACTGTTTGAGAAGATTTCAATGGGCAAATATAGTCCTTTTCTTGCTTGGAAGAGATGAAGTTCCTGACTTCTTCTAATTCTGCATCAGATAAAGGAATGACACAACCTTTTTTTGGGATGAAGTCTGGTTTGAGGTTGATCGCATAGTCCTATGGTTTGTGGACAGGCATGCATTTTGATTCTTCCTTGCTACAAATGTCACAGAATTCATGATATTGGGAGGGTACCTTTTCTGCTAGGCCTTCCTCAATGGAGCAAATAGATGGATTCCAGATCCCATTAGTGAGATTTGCTACATTAATCATAACACAGTTACACATGCTGTTATAGTTCAACACCTATATGCTACATTTTTCACTTTTATTCATCTTCACACTTAACGCTTTCCTTTTATTTTTGAGGTCACGTGACCAAGTGCATGTGACCATGGGACTCCTCACATGACCTGAGGCCTAGCCCATGATGTCATCCTGATGCCATGCCTCATGTCTTTCATCTCTGTCATTTCATTCACACAAGTACACTTCTCTTCCCACATGAACTTCTCACCATACTCCTGTTCACCTTATAATTTCCTCATGTTTCTTATCTATACCAGCCCTAAACTATTTAGGACTTAGATGACCTACCCCAAACTCATCACTGTTCACTATATAAACCTGCTCCTCTCAGTTGTCTACTTTTCCTTAGTCCTATTCATTTGTATTCCCCTCCATCTTAGGGGCTGGATACTCCTCAAATACCACTCTTCTCTATCCCATTCCCTACTCTGCACTTTGCTGGCATTGTGCTCATTACTGCATGCTCTTTGTTTGTTCCTTGTTGAATGATATATCTCAGAACCGTCAACTTCCTCATACTCAATTACCATGTTCTCGTCCACATCTAGTTGGACACATGGACTTGTACAGTCTATACCATCGCAGAAGTTGCATAACACCTAGATTAGGTGTTGTTCTCTTAAGTTGTTTTTTGTTGCTTAATCTCTGGTTTCATGTGCAACAACAGAACTTGATTTCCTTGTCCACCCAATTGATGAGTGGGTTATGGTGTTGGAACCAGTCATAGTCTAGATAGATACAATGAATTCCCAAATTAGTTTTCAGGGTGTCAACTCCTTCAGAGTGCCCTTGGTACGAGAAAACAACTGATATATAGTCTATGATGGTGTGATGGGATAAGGAAGTCCTATTGGCATTAGTGATAGAATGAGGAGAGATTAGTTTTTTGGTGGGAATGCCAAGAGATGTTACCCAGTTTTTGTCAACAAAAGTCTAGACAGTACCAGAATTGAGGAGCACTTTTTCCATTGTTTTTTTCCATCTTTCATTTGTCTGAAAATAAATGTCAGTCTCAATATCAAATTCTCATCCAGAAGAGGTGTTCCTGAGGTTAAGGTTAGGGGAGGATTTTGAGAAAAAGGAAATTTTGTCCGTAATCAGAGAATTAAGCACACTATTTTTATACTCCGGTGCTGCACTCCAAAGAGACACTCCTTTGGAGGTGGTATTGTAGCTATTGTCATTGTTCAGTAAGTCAATGTTATCCAATAAACTGACCATCTCCCCAAGTACAGCAAAACAATTAGAGAAAGAGGAATGAGGCAAAAAAGAATGAGATGATGAAAAAGAAGCACTGTCCTTGGCCAAGTGAAGACCTCCCAGATTCACTCAGCTTTCTCTTTTCCCTTCAACCCAGCAGTGGCAAGTTGATGAGTGCATGACTCAAATATATCTAAGTAATAGGCTTGCACCTCTTCTGTCATCCATGGGGATTCAGGGAACCTTGTGCTACCTCTGGGACAGCAACAATGGACATTGTGGGTGTGAGCAGGATCTTGTGGAGAGGAGTGGGATGGGCCAGAGCATAACGAGTGCAACCTATGACAGGGTTGAAGATTGGGTGGCCTCTCAGTTTATGTGGCTCCTTGCAAGCACAGAAGAGGTGGCCTAGCTTACCACAATTGTAGCAAGAGCATGTCTCCTGCTGAGAGTGGATAGTGTGAGTGTCTATGGGCACACCCCAGCCTAGTTGAATCCCAACTTCTGTGAAGCGAGATTCAGAGTTCCTTGTGAACAGTTGCTTACTCCATTCCATCCTTATTTTTTCAAACATCTTGCCCTTCTTGATGGCTTCTTCTTGCCAAATGGGGAGTTTGTCCTTTATTGTGGGGTTGCATATCGATAACTGGAAATATATGTTGTAGTTGATGTGTTCCCAGTAGAGCCAGAGAACATTGTTGTTGATAATCAACAGTCCCATGTCCTGTTGGAGTAGTTTAAATTGTTGAGTGAAAACCTCTATAGGAAGGTTGCCTTGTCATAAGTTGAGGAGGTGTTGGTAGGTTTCCTCTGTGAGCATATCAATTCAACCATGTGTTTCTACTTCCTTTTTTAGTTCCCCCCAGGTGGGCCAGCCACTAGGAGAGTCCTTTTGGTATTTCTCAAGCGTAATGTGCGAGAAGACTTTAGCTTTGCCTACTATCCTTAGTAGGATGGTGGCAGCTGACTGTTCTTTGTCTAGGCCTCCTTGGTACTAGACTCACATTGCGACCTTGACCCACCAGGAACAGAAAGTGGAGCAGTTACTGTCCCATGTGCCAGGATTGGCAATGAGATGAGTTGGGAGCAAAGAAGAAGAGGAGGAGGGTTTGGTAGTGGCAGTGGCGAGTTGTTGGGTAATTTGCTGTTTAGCCAGCAACAAGCTTTGGAGCATTGTGGCCATAGTAGCCATAGTATTGCAGATTTCCACCCATGTTGTGTTTGGGTTGGGTAGAGAAGGAATGTCTTCCATTCCTTTAGATATTGTGCTTAGAAGGTTGGTAAAGTTTGTTGCAGGGGCAGAGCTTGAACAGATGCTCAAATCTGGGAGTTATGTACTCAATCCAAGCACTGGCATAGGAATGGGTGTACTTTTTGCGCTGGTAGCACACAGGAGCTGGAGGTGAGAGGGGAATGGGAGATGATGAAAGTGCATGGACAAGGGATGGAGTGGGAGTGGGAGTACAGACAAGCACAAGTTATGGTGACAGAAATGTGTCTTTTGGGTCATACCTGTCTAGTTCCCAGAACTTGTTGAGGGCTGGTACTGGTGGTGGTGTGATGACTCATTGAGTGGTATAAAGGTTTAGAGCAGCTTGTTGTTGACAAAGGTGGATATGATCTGTGTTATCATGAGAACACATATGATGAAGGCGAGGGGGAAAGACCAGATCAGCCTTGTGACAGTCCTATTCAAGTGAAATGGACCGGAACTGTTATAGTTCAGGACCTATACACTACATTTTCACCCTTCTTACTTTTCGGATTCAACATTTTCTTTTCATTTTCGAAGTCACATGACCAGTGCACATGACTGTGAGACATCTCACGTGACCTGAGGTCTAGCCCTATGATGTCATCATGACATCATACCTCATGTCTTTCATTTCTGTTCTTTTTCCCATGAGGATGCCTCTTTCTTCTCACATGGACTTCTCGCCATTCTCATGGTTTCCTGGTGTTTACCTCATGTTTCTCTTCTCATACCAGCTCTTAACCATTTAGGACTCAGACAGCCTACCCTAAACCTGTCACCATTCACTATATAAACTTGCTCCTCTCTGTTGTCTACCTTTCCTTAGTCCTATTCACTTGAATCCTCTCCTACCTTAGGGGCCAGTTCTCTTGTCTACCACTCTTCTTACTATTCTCAATCTTATCTCTGCAATTGCTGATTTTGTGCCCGTTACCACACACTCTTCCTCGATAAACATTTTATGCTCTACTTGGGAACCGTAAACTTCCTCATTACTGACTACCACATCTTAGTCCATGTTTGGTTGGACATCTGCAATTGTACTGTCCACACTATTGCTGAGGTTGCACAACACCTAGATTAGGTGTTGTCCTCCTTAAGTTGTTTTCGTCGTTCACTCCGTTTCAGGAACTAAACAATGGAGACATTACCCTATCCTAGGATAACAGTGACTTTGGAGAATGTGTGGACTTGATAGCGATAAGTGTCCAAGTAGATGTGAATGATCATGTGGTAGTTGACAACAATGAAGTTAATGGTTTCAAGATAAATCATGGAACAGCATCTGATAATGTGGATGAAGATGGCAAAATGCAGAGTGGAGATTGGGAGTAGAAAATACAAGAGTAGTACTCAAAGAGAACCCGGCCCCCAAGATGGAGAGGAGTTCAAGTGAATAGGACTAAGGAAAGAAAGAAACGGCAAGAGAGATGGGTTTAAGTAGTGACTAGCAATGTGTTTAGGGTCCGCCATCTGAGTCCTAAATAGTTTAGGGCCAGTAAAGATAAGAAAACATGAGGAGGGAGCAAGGTGAGCATGAGTATGGCGAGAAGTCCGTGTGGGAATGAAGAAGTGTACTTGTGTGAACAAAGAAACAGAGATGAAAGACATGAGGCATGATGTCATGATGACATCATGGGCTAGGCTTCATGTCACATGAGATTTCCCACAGTCACATGCACTGGTCACATGACTTCGAAAGTGAAAGAAAAGTGTTAAGTATAAAAAACGAGGGAAAAGTGAAAACATAGCATATAGGTCCTGAACTATAACAGACATTGCCTTTTATATAGATCACTGTCAGGTGTGCTCCCTCATGAAGGGTTCATCAAAGCCACCAGCAGGAAAACTTATGCCACTTCCTGTTCCTTCCCACCCTTGGGAAGATATCTTCTTCAATTAGACTTCCTCTTTCAAATGGTTTCAATTCTGTTATAGTTCAGGACCTATACGCTACATTTTCATTCTTTCTTCATTTTTTCATACTTAACGTTTTCTTTTACTTTCAAAGTCATGTGACCAAATACACATGACCGTGAGATCTCTCATGTGACCTGAGGTCTAGCCCCATGATGTCATCATGACATCATGCCTCATGTCTTTCATTTCCATCTCCTTTCCCATGAGGACACTTCCTTCTTCCCACATGGACTTCTCGCCATTCTCATGTTTTCCTTGCATTTACCTCATGCCCTTCTCCTCAACCGGCCCTAAACTATTTAGGACTCAGACAACCTACCCTAAACCCATTGCTATTCACTATATAAACCCACTCCTCTCTGTTGTCTACTTTTCCTTAGTCCTATTCACTTGAATCCTCTTCTACCTTAGGGGCCGGTTCTCTTGTTTACCACTCTTATTCTTTACTCAAATCCTACTCTGCTCTTATTGTCTCTTATGCTCCGTTATTGCATGCTTGTCATTCACACCGTTGTATGATCTACCTCAGCACCATACACTTTCTCGTCCTTGAGTATCATATCTTGGTCCACGTCTGGCTTGACATCAGGACCTGCACCATTCAAACTGTCGCAGAAGTCGCCTGTTGCCTAGATTAGGTGATATGCTCTAGTTTAGAGTTCCATTCCATTTCAAATTCTATCAGAGTTGTCATCAATCATTTTTCCAAAGAAATCATTCTTTTCCATGCCTAAAAGACTTCTTCTTCTTCAGACTTAGCCATTTTGTTTAGAGACCACATATAGTGTCTCCATGGACTTCCTAACACTATTCTCTCTGACAGGGGACTGCAATTTGTTTCGGAGTTTACCAAGGAACTGTGTAAGTCTTGAGGATTCAACAAAAAGTCTCCACAGCATATCATCCACAGATGGACAGTCAAACAGAACAATTTAACAGGGAGGTTCTTGCCTATCTATCCATTTACATCACTAAGAAGCAGGACTCTTGGGCCTTGTGGCTAAAAATGGTGCAGTTTGCACATAACAACACCCTTATGACCACCATGGGTACCTCTCCCTTTTCTGTCACATGTAATTATCAACCTCACATGGGTACAGAACCTACAATTCCTGCCATGACTCCTGGGGGGTCCTTTGCTAAAACTATTGGCTATTCTCACAAGGAAATTGCTTTTGCCTTACAAAAAACCTGTGATCGGATGTTGCATGCACAAACATCCAAGTGATCCTCAGCTCTCTCATATTCTATTGGAGACCTCATTTGGCTCTCCACTGACCACCTTTCCCTCCCCTATCCAGCTCATAAATTAACCCAAAAGTTCATTGGTCCATACTGTATTTCTGCCATCCTCCTTAAAGCCATCACCCTCATTCTCCCCTCTTCCATTTTCATTCATTCCACTGTCAACATTTCTCATGCTAAACCTTATAAAGCTCTGCTGGATAGTCAACCCATATTTAAACCTGATGCTATCACCATGACCAAAGACCAGCATAAAGAATACAAAGTTGACCATATCATCTAGTCAAGACTTCACCATAGGAAATTACAATATCTCATCCACTAGAAGGGATGGGACAAGGTGGATCGCACCTGGGAACCCACCATTAATTTAGAGCATACACAAGATGCCATCAATGATTTTCACATTTCCTATCCAAATGCCCCACATTCTATTCAGGGTATCTCTGATAATGAATTCCTTTCCCTCTTCTATCCATTCAGTCCCTCCTATACCAAATTCACTGACTCTTGGCTAGACCCTGAATCTGATGCATGGGGGGTAGTGTTATAGTTCTGGATCTCACACTATGTTTTCTCATTATCTTTCATTTCTTATACTTAACAATTTCTTTCCACTGTCAAGTCACATGACTAGTGCATATGACCATGAGACATCTCACATGACCTGAGGCCTAGCCTGTGATGTCACTATAACATCATGCCTCATGTCATCTTTCATTTCTGTCTTTCTCCCATGAGTATGCTTCTCCCATGAGTATGCTTCTTCCTTCCCACATAGACTTCTCACCATACTTGTGTCCTCCTCATTGTTTACTTATCTAACCTGGCCCTAAACTATTTAGGACTCAGACAACCTACCCTAAACACATCACTAGTCACTATATCTCTCCCTCTGTCATCTATTTCCTTAATCCTATTCATTTGATCTTCTCTCCACTTGGGGCTAGGATTAACTCAAGTACCACACTTCTCTTACTTTCTCCTTACTCTGCACTTGCCATCTTGACCCTTGTTATCAGGTCCTCTTTATGTTCTACATGTGTGCCATTGCAAGCTTTTGGCCTTTACATTCTTGTCCATATCTGGGTCAACCCCTGCCTCCATACCATCGTCACCATCACAGAAGTCACCATTCCCCTAAACTAGGGTAACATCTTAGTTGTTGGTTTAGTCCTGTTTCAAAAGTCTACCCTCTCAATCCTGCAGAGAAGAAAGCTTGTCATACCTCCATTGAAAAAAATCTCCACATTGGTCATATCATTCCCTCAAAATCTCCTCAAGCCTCTCCTTTCTTCCTTGTTCCCAAGAAGAATAGAACACTCCACCCCTGTCAAGACAATTGATACCTCAACTCCCACACCATTCACAATGCCTATCTATTTCCCCTCATCTCAGATCTCATTGATGACATGAAAGACTCCATGCTTTTCACCAAACTAATCCCTTTGAATCCATGGTCATGTTCTTTGGTTTCAACAATGCTCTACCAATGTTCCAAAGCTTTATGAATCATATCTTTTCAGATATTCTCCCAGAGCATTGGTTAAAGGTCTATATGGATAATTTAGGAATTCACACCAAGGACAACCCACCTCTCTACCACCAAAGAACCTGCACTGTCCTTCAATGACTTTGCAAACATGGTCTATCTCTCAAACTCTCCAAATGTTCCTTCAATGCTCCCACCATAAAATACCTTGAAATAATTATTGGACAAGGACAAATTTGCATGGATCCTTTTAAACACTCTGCAATCAAGGATTGGAAACCATCCTTCTTAGTCAAAGATGTCTGAAGTTTCATTGGATCCACTAACTTCTATCACAAATTTACTCCCAACTTCTCCCAAGTCATCACTCCCCTGGTTCTTCTCACCTGCAAAAATAAACCATGGGCTTGGACATCTTTACAAGACCATGCTTTCTCATCCCTCAAAAAGGCCCTCACCTCTGCCCCAGTTTTATCTCTCCTAGACATCACCAAATCATTCTCTCTCATGACAAATCTCTCTCTTCTAGCAGTAGGAGCTGTACTTCTCCAAACAGATACCAATGAGGATCTTCTTCCCTGTGCCTACTTCTCCAAAACCTTCTCCCTCACTGAATGAAACTATGATATCTATGACAGAACTCCTAGCAGTCATTCTAGCTCTCAAAGAATGGTGACAATATTTTCTTTAAACTCCACACTTCATCACCATACTTACTGACCACAAGAACCTCTCCTATCTTAAAGATCCCAGAGAACTGTCATATTGCCAAGCATACTGGTCTCTCTTCCTCCAAGATTTTGACATCATTTGGAAGGTTACTCCTGGATCCCTGATGGGCCTAGCAGATACTCTCTTGCACCAAGACCTGGTTGATATCTCCCTGAACAACATAGATGCTGCCATCCTCCCTGATCCTGCTATTATATCCACACTTGACCTATTCCTCATGAATTATATTCACTTCATCTCTTCCTCTGATCCTCTAGTTCTCAAAGCTCTTCACAATCTCCAACAGAGCTTGCCTCTCTTCCCTCACTCCTTCCTCTCCAATTGGACCTTTGATAATGGCTACCTCTTCTTTCGCTCTTGCCTCTATATTCCCCCATCTTGTTGCTCTTCACTCCTTCACTCTATACACTCTTCCCCCATCTCTGAACATGCTAGGCAATTTCATACTAAAGCCCTTATAGAACAAGATTTCTGGTGGCTAGGTCTGGCTTCCTTTGTCTGCAACTTTATCCTAGGCTGTGCTACCTGCTAGCAAAACAAAGTGAACACTCACTGCACTGCTCCACCCTTGCCCTCCGTCCTATCCTCTTCTCCCTTGCCTTTCAAGCAACTCTCAGTAGATCTTATCACTGACTTGCCTTTCTCTTCTGGTTTCAATTTTCTTATGGTCATGGTTGACCATGGGCTTACAAAGGGGGTAATTCTCATCCCTTGCACTAAAACCATCAATGCAGCCAGAGTTGCCCAACTCTTCTATGACCATGTATTCAAACAATTCAGACTATATGACTCCATCATCTTTGATAGAGGCCCCCAATTTGTCTCTGCTTTTGCTTATAAGCTTGCTCAACTACTACATTATAATATATGTCTTTCCACCACTTACCACCCACAAACAGATGAACAAACCAAGTGGACCAATCAGGAGATTGAAACCTATCTTTGAATCTTCTGTGCCAATAACTCTCATTCCTGGTCTAACCTTGTCACTGCCACTGAATTCCACCACCACTTCTTTCCCTATTTGTTCACTAAAACTTCTCCATTCTTCCTTTTTCTTAGATATGAACCACACACCTTCCCTCTACTTGGGAAAAACCTTCCTTCTATTGCTAACCAACCACCTCAATTCCCTCACTATTGTAACAGAGTGGAACAGCAAAGGAACCAACTCCAACGAGGACAGCCTAGCCTCTAGTTAGGATGGTCCGAGTGTCGCCTAGAACAATAAATATGATAGCAGCCCTATAATGGTGGCTAACTGGCGAATGAGAGGAATGAGTGGTACTCAAGTATCCCAGGCCCCACAAGGTGGAGGGTAGAACAAATGAATAAGACTAGTGAATACAGATGAGCTACTACCCCTTATATAGTGTCTACCTATTGTGCATGGACCAAGCAGTGTACATTAGGGCAGGTAAAGATAAGAAGATAAGAAAGAAGTGTGGTAGCCATGAGGCATGACATCATAGTGATGTCATGGATCTAGGCTAGTCTAGAGTGGCCTGTAGGCATGTGATCATGGGAACTAGCACATGCCCCTAAGGTACAATAAATAATAAGAATAGTGGCCAAGTCATGTGATCATGGGAAGTGGTCACATGACCTTGAAAGTAAAGATCGTAAGTCCGGGATAAGGAGAGTCAAGGGAACGTAATGGTAAGTGGTAGTGTCATAGCCCAAACTACAACAACTATAGCCAAAGAAGAAGCCCTTACTACACATGAATCTGCTCACCTCACTATGAGAAGGAGAACCACCCACTTCTCCCCCTGGAAAGTAGGTGATAGGGTGTGGCTAGAAACCACTAATCTCTGTATTCTTTACCCCTCTAGAAAATTTTGCTCCCAAGCAACAGGGACCTTTCAAAATTGTACAGGTTCTATTTCCCCTCACCTACCAATTAAAACTCCCCAACAAATAGAAAATCCACAATGTCTTTCACACTTTCCTTCTACCCCTCTTCAAAAAACACATGGACCTTCCT
>JBBPLC010000799.1:0-10793 GCA_038089535.1 Hemileccinum rubropunctum
TCACGGAAATGGGATCTGGTCTAAATACGGATTGTTCGTCCAGCAGGGCTTTGTAAGGTTTTACGTGTGAAATATTAACCATGGGATGGATAGAGCCAGAGGAAGGGAGGACAAGGGTGATGGTATTAGGGAGTACTCCAGAAATACAATAAGGGCCAATAAATTTTTGTGTGAGTTTACGCACATGGTAGGGAAGGGAAAGATGTTCGGTGGAGAGCCACACTAGATCTCCAATAGAATAGTTGGGGGCTGATGATTGCTTGGATGTTTGTGCATGCAACATCTGATCACATTTTTTGGAGCATAGAAGCGATTTTGTCATGAGAGTGACCCATAGTTTTACTGAACGACCCCCCAGGAGTTGTAGTGGAGATTGTGGGCTCTGTTCCCATGTGCGGCGAGTAGTTTCGCATCACTGAAAAAGGGGTGGTTCCCATGGCAGTGGTGAGAGTGTTGTTATACACGAATTGTGCCATTTTCAACCACGAGGCCCAAGTTTCCTGCTTTTTTGCAACATAAGCACAGAGATATGCAATGACTTCTCTATTGACTCGTTCCATCTGACCATCCATTTGAGGATGGTATGCTGTGGAGTTTCTGCTGTATACTGAGAACTTTGCAGAGTTCTTTAGTAAACTCCAAGACGAATTGTGGTCCCCTGTCTGAAAGAATAGTGTTAGGTAGTCCATGGAGACGCCATATGTGATCTCTAAATAAGGCTGCTAAGTCCGAGGAAGAGGTTGTTTTAAGACAAGGAAACAGAATGATTTCTTTGGAAAAACGATTGATGACTACCCCTATAGAATCAAAGCCGTTTGAAGGGGGTAGTCCAGTGATGAAATTGAAAGAAATATCTTCCCATGGGTGAGAAGGGATGGAAAGTGGCATAAGTTTACCTGCCAGTGGCTTTGATGAACCCTTCGTGAGGGAGCACACCTGGCAGTGGTCTATATAAGAAGCAATGTCTCTGGCTGCACCAGGCCACCAGTAGAAACATTTAATTGAGGAAATGGTACGGTCACGGCCTGGGTTGCCAGTGATGGGAGAATCATGGAATAGCGAGATTAACTTGGTGCGAAGAGAAGATGGCACAAAGATGATGCCGTTCGAATTTCTGAAAAGTTTTTCCGAAGTGTAGTATTCGTATTCATTGATAGCGTCAACATCCAATCTGGTAGATTCTAATGATAATTTAGTTTCAAAGTTTGGGGAAAGGGGTGTAGAAGAAATGGCCTTGACTCTCATGGAGCCAAAACCTTTGTCGTTTCGTTGTGACTCGTCTAGAGTCTTGTTTTCCGTTAATGTGGGGTTTTCTATTTTTTCAATAATTAGTTGTGCAATGTGGTCGAATTTGGAGATGTGAAAGGGTGAATTGGAGTGGTTGAACAGAATTACACCAATTTCTCCCCTATAATCGGCATCAATGACTCCAGCCATGACGTCAATTTTATGTTTGAGGGTGAGGCTCCAACGAGGTGCAATTCTGCCATAGGTACTGGAGGGGAGTTGGATCTTGACATGGGTGGGAATGAGAGCTTGGTCGTGGGTGGGGATGTCAAGATCAATGGACATGTACAGGTCAAAGCCTGCAGCATCAGGAGAGCCCTTTGAGGGTAAACATGCGTCTGTGGAGGTTAATTTGACTGGAATGGATAAGGAAAAGGAACAGAGAACAGTGGAAGGAAAAACGGTAATGTTCTTGTTTAATTTATCGACTACAGGGTGACAAGAAAGAGTGTTGGCACAACCATTTGTGGTACCTGGTTTGTAAATGAGAGTGTAGTTAAATTCTTGCAAAAGCTCGTGCCGGTGGGCTTGACGGCCTGAGAGCATTTGCGGTTTCTTCCAATATTCGAGATTTTTGTGATCAGTCCAAATCTTGAAGTTAGCTTTACCATTTAAATAGTGGCACCATTCCTCAAGGGCACGAATGATTGCAAGCAACTCCTTGTCATAGACTAGGTAGTTATGTTCCGCAGAAGACAAGGAATGAGAGAGAAAAGCACAGGGGCACCATGAGCCATCCTCCCCCAAGACGGACAAGACCACGCTGGTAGCAATATCGCTCGCATCGGTTTCAACACACATTTCTTTGGAAGCGTTGGGGAATGCGAGCAGGGGAGCAGTGGTGAATTGTTTTTTGAGCATGTCAAACACATTTTGTTGTGCCTCCCCCCAGGTGTATGGTACATTTTTCTTTGTTAGATCATTGAGGGGGCAGGCAATCTGTCCAAATCCATTAATAAAGCGATGATAATAATTACAGAGTCCAAGGAAAGATTGAAGCTGTTTGAGCTTCATGGGAGTGGGCCAGTCAAGTATTGCATCAACATTATTGTTCTGCATGCTGATGCTGTCGGCTGATACAGTCATACCCAAAAAGTCCACTTTGGGAGCATTAAATACACATTTTTCTGGTTTTGCATAAAGATCATTTTCATAGAGCCTGTGCAATACCTCCTTTATGACCTTGGAGTGCTCCTCGTCGGATTTGATTTTGGTAAAGATACACATGTTGTCAAGGTAGACGATAACTGCGGCATACATATTGTTAAAAATGTCATTCATCATTTGCTGGAAGGTGGGAGGAGAATTAGTCATCCCGAAATACATTACAACTGGTTCATAAGCCCCCAGGGGTGTTATGAATGCGGCCTTCCATTTATCACCTTTCTTGATGTGAACATTGTTGTAACCCCACCAAAGATCAAGGCAGGTCAATTTGTCTGCGCCTTCAAGGTGATCGACTAGAGTGGAAATAAGGGGAAGAGGGTAAGAGTTTTTGATGGTACCCTCATTTAAATATCTGTAGTCCATGACAAGGTGTTTTTCGCCCGTCTTTTTGGGAATGAAGAAGACAGGAGCTGTTTGTGAGGATTTTGATGGGTGAATATAGCCCTTTTCTTGCTTGGAGTTGAAGAAGTTCCTGACTTCTTCTAATTCTGTGTTGGAAAGAGGAATTACACAACCTTTCTTTGGAATGAAGTCGGGTTTGAGGTTGATGGCATGATCCCAGGGTTTTTGTATGGGCATGCGTTTAGATTCTTCTTTGCTGAAAATGTGGAGGAACTTGTGGTATTGTTTGGGTACCTTTTCGGCAAGTCCTTCCTCGATAGAGCGGATTGATGGGTTCCAGACCTCTTTAATTAGTCCTGCTGCATTGATTATGATGCAGTTATGTGTGCAGCGGCAGAATTTTATTTCCTTGTCCACCCAGTCAATGAGCAGGTTGTGGTGTTGGAACCAGTCGTAGCCTAGATAAATACGGTGAGTGCCTAGGTTGGTTACCAAAGCATCAACTCCTTCAGAGTGACCTTGGCATGAAAATATGACTGAAACATAGTCTGTGATTGTTCTGTGGGATGAAGAGGTCCCATTGGCATTAGTAATAGAGCATGGGAGAGACAATTTTTTGGTGGGGATACCTAAAGATGTTACCTATTTTTTGTCCATGAAGGTCTGGACTGCTCTGGAGTCCAGGAGCGCTTTTTCCGATTTTTTTTGCCATTTTTGATTTTTCTGGAAATAAACATCAGTGTTAATGTCAAATTCCCCCACAGGAGAGGTATTCCTGAGGGTAAGGTTAGGGTTAGAAGGTAAAACAGGTAAAAAGGAAAAATTGTTCATAACTAGAGAATTAAGCACACTATTTTTATCCTCCGGTGCTGTGCTCCAAAGAGACGCTCCTTCAGAGCCGGTATCATAACTAGTACAAACAGAATTGTTCAGTGTGTCAACATCGCCCGACAAGACTCAAACTTATCCAGGTAATAGGCCTGGGCCTGTTCGGTCATCCACAGGGGATTTCCAGAACCTTCAGCGGCCTCGGGGACCACAGCGATGGACGTTGTGTTATAGTTCAGGACCTATACGCTACATTTTCACTTTTCTCACTTTGTATACTTAATGATTCTCTTTCATTTTCGAAGTCACGTGACCAGTGCCTGTGACTGTGAGACCCCTCACGTGACATGAGGCCTAGCCCCATGATATCATCATGACATCATGCCTCATGTCTTTCATCTCCATCTCCTTTCCCATAAAAATACTTCTTTCTTCCCACACAAACTTCTTGCCATCCTCATGTTCACCTTGTGGTTACCTCATGTCTCCATTCTCACACCAGCCCTAAACCATTTAGGACTCAGACGACCTACCCTAAACCCATCACTACTTACATATATAAACCTTTCCTCTCGTCATCTAGTTCCCTAGTCCTATTCACTTGAATACTCTCCTACCTTAGGGACCTGTTCATTTATCTACCACTCTTCCTAGTTTCCAATCTTACTCTGCATTTTCCGGCTTTGTGCATGTTATCGCATGCTCATCCTTGTAACACGTTTATGCTCTATCTAGGCACCATCAACTTTCTTGTCGCCAAATATCACGTCTTGGTCCATGTTTGGTTGGAAACTCATAGTCACACCGTCCACACTGTCGCAGAGGTTGCACAATGCCTAGATTAGGTGTTGTCCTCCTTAGTTGTCTTTCCTCATTCATCCCATTTCACTTGAATAGAACTGCTGTGAGGCTGACCCTGTTTGTTCCCCCTCATCTTCAATGTTATATGCACTCTTGTGCCTGTGCAGACCACATCGCTTTCCAACAGCAGCAAGCCTCCAACTTCACCCACTACCTAGGCAAAATCTCTGCCACCAACGATGAGGTCGACCCCAATGACCACCCCATCAAACCTGTTTGCAAATATTTTCCTGAGCCCATTCCCGCTTGTGAGAGAACACCAATTGAGCAAATCTGCTCTCCTTCCCCTTCCTTTTCCTCATGCGCCATCTCTCCCATCCCTGTACCCATTCTAGCTCTACCCTGTGCACGTTGTCAGTGCAAACTTCATTGTAAAGAACTAAAAAACATCTGCCCTGAGACCAACCACTTCACCACCTTCTACCAGCTTCATCCCAAATCTGTTCTCTGCTGACCATCAAAATTTTTGTAAGATATGTCCAAACAAGCTGTTGCACCACCCATCACCCAAATGTCACATGGGCCGAAATTCAAAACACAATGGCCAACATGGCTGCTCTCCTCCAGGTGTCCCTGCTAACGCAACAGCAGATGAGGCAGCAATTCGCCAAGGCAGCAACGATATGCCTGTCATCCCTGTCTACCAAACTTATCGCCAACCCTGGCCCCTGGGACAGTAATTGAGTCACTTTCCGCCCCTGATGGGTGAAAATCGCCATGTGGGTACAATGCCAAGGAGGTCTCGACGACCACCAGCAAACCGCTGCTATCTTACTCCAGATGGTAGGCAAAGCCGAATCTTTTGCGAGGATTACCCTTGAAAAGTATCAGACAAAGAATTCCACCCTCGAATGGCTGTCTTGGGAGGAACTAAACAAGGAAGTTGAGGACCATTTCTGCATTGATGTTCTCAAGGAAGAATCATACATTCAGCTAACTAACCTCCAGCAAGGCTTGATGCTGATTGAGGTATTCACCCAACAATTTGAGCTTCTTCAGCAGGATGCGGACCTGTCAAGACACAACAACAATGTGCTCCATCTCTACAAAGAGTGGATTGATTATAACATATACTTTCAGTTGTCGACAAGAAGTCCTGCCCTCGCTGACTCGCTCACCACTTGGCAGGAGAAAGCTGTGGAGATAGGTAAGACGCTCAAAAAGATGCAGTTGGAAATGAGTAAACAACCGCAACAATGTCAATTTGAACCCCACTTCACAGAAGTGGGTATGCAACTGGGCCAAGGAGCCCCAATGGACATGCACGCCGTCCAACTAACCCAGCAGGAATCAAGAACCTGCTACAATTGTAACAAGGTCAGTCATCTCTCATGCACATGTAAAGAACCCCACAAACCACATGGCTGGCCTATTTTTGACCTGGTCACCAGCCAAACACGCTATACCCTTTCTCGCCCTGCTCTCCTTTGTGAAATTCCCCTCGCTCCCACTACATCCACCACCACAGTCCCTGAGGCCGCTCAAGGTTCCAGAAATCCCTTGTGGATGACCAAAGAGGCCCAGGCCTACTACCTGGATATGTTCGAGTCCCAGGCTCGCCAGCTTGCCGCCAAGGGACTAAAGGGAAAAGGCAAAGCCGAGTAGAGAGAGGTATCTACTTGGCTATAGACCTATCATTTTCTTCTCCTTTTTCTTGCATTTCTCCTTTTAACTGCTTTGCTGTACTCGGGGAGATGAACAGTCTGCCAGTTGGCGATGATACACTGAACAATTCTGTTTGTACTCGTTACAATACCAACTCCAAAGGAGCGTCTCTTCAAAGCATGGCACCAGAGGATAAACATAGTGTGCTTAATTCTCCAGTTATGAACACTTTTTCTTTTTTACCCAATTCCCCTTCTAACCCTAACCTTACCCTCAGGAATACCTCTCCTGCTGGGGAATTTGACATTAATACTGATGTATATTTTCAGAAAAATCAGAAATGGCAAAAAACATCGGAAAAAGTGCTCCTAGACTCCAGAGCAGTCCAGACTTTTGTGGACAAAAAATGGGTAATGTCACTTGGCATTCCTACAAAAAAATTATCTCTTCCACATTCTATTCCTAACACCGATGGGACTTTTTCCTCCCACGGAACAATCATGAACTATGTTTCAGTCGTATTTTCATACCAAGGTCACTCTGAAGGAGTTGATGCCTTGGTAACTAATCTAGGGACTCACAATATCTATTTAGGCTATGACCAGTTCCAACGCCATAACCCACTAATCGACTGGGTCAATAAAGAAATCAAATTCTGCCGCTGCACATGTAACTGCATTACTATCAATGCAGCAGGACTAATTAAAGAGGTCTGGAACCCAGCAATTTGATCCATCAAAGATGGACTCGCTGAGAAGGTACCACAACAATACCACGAGTTCCTTGACATCTTCAGCAAAGAGGAGTCTAAGTGCATGCCTGTACACAAACCCTGGGACCATGCCATCAACCTCAAACCTGACTTTGTACACAAAAAGGGTCAGGTAATCTTACTTTCCGACACCAAGCTAGAAGAAGTCAGGAACTTCATCACTTCCGAACAAGAAAAGGGCTATATTCGCCCATCAAAATCACCTCAAATGGCTCCAGTATTCTTTATTCCAAAAAAGACAGGCAAGAAATGACTCGTCATGGACTATCAATACTTAAATGAGGGTACCATAAAAAATCATACCCTCTCCCTCTTATTTCAGCCCTTGTTAATCACCTAAAGAGGCAGACAAGTTCACCTGTCTCAATCTCAGGTGGGGATACAATAATGTCCATATCAAAGAAGGTAACAAATGGAAGGCCACATTCGTAACACCCTTGGGAGCTTATGAACTGGTAGTAATATATTTCAGGATGACTAACTCTCCTCCCACGTTTCAACAAATGATGAACGATATCTTTAATGACATGTATGCTGCAGTCATTGTCTACCTCGACGACATGTGCAGATTCACCAAAAACAAATCCAATGAAGAACATTCCGAGGTCATAAAGGAAGTTTTGCGCAGGCTCCACAAAAATGACCTTTAAGCAAAACCAGAAAAATGCATATTTAATGCCGACAAAGTTGACTTCCTTGGGATAACAGTATCCGCTGACAGTGTCGGTATGCAGAAAAACAAAGTTGATGCCATTCTCGACTGGCCTATACCCATGAAGCTCAAGCAGCTTCAATCTTTCCTTGGCCTAGTATCAGCTGATGGGGTCAGCATGCAACACAACAAAGTCAATGCCATACTTGACTGGCCAGCTTCTATAAAGCTTAAACAGCTGCAATCCTTCCTGGGCCTTTGTAACTATGATTGTCATTTTATTAATGGTTTTGGACAGATTGCCTGCCCCCTCAACAATCTGACCAAGAAGAATGTGCCATACACCTTGGGGAGGCACAACAGAAAGCATTTGATGTAATGGAGTGGAACGGTAAACAAGGCTGCTCCATCCGCCTTGCAGGAAGGTTCCTGCTGGTGATGACGACGAGTGGCATCTAGCCAATAGATATGGCCAACGAGGAGGAGGGAAGGGTTCGATGATGAGTGCCTTTCATAACGGGATGGCATAATCCGGCAAGGAGTGTGGGAGAACACCCACTATGGCTCTCAGGCAGTTCGAACATAGGGAACTGGGCAAGAGACAAGTGAATTGTTATAGTTCAGGACCTATACGCTACGTTTTTCACTTTCCCTTTACTTTCGAACTTAACACTTTTTTTTCTTTTTCGAAGTCACGTGACAAGTACACGTGACTGTGAGAACCCTCACATGACCTGAGATCTAGCCCATGATGTCATCATGACATCATACCTCATGTCTTTCATCTCCATTCCCTTTCCCATGAGAACACTTCTCTTTTCCACACGGACTTCTCGCCGTCCTCATGGTATCCTCACCTTCTCACACCGGCCCTCAATCAATTAGGACTCAGACGACCTACCCTAAACTTCCCATACTTACATATATAAACCCTCTCCCTTTGTCGTCTATTCCCCAGTCCTATTCACTTGAATACCCTCCTCCTTGGGGCCTGTTCAATTGTTTACCACTCTTCTTTTACTTTTCCCTTACTCTGCACTTGCCAACTTTGTGCACGTTATCGCACGCTATACGTTTTACTTTGTGAATGCTATATCTTGGAACCGTTCACTTCCTCATCGCCGAATTCCACGTCCTCGTCCACGTTTGGTTGGACACCCGTCGTCCCACCATCCACACCATAGCAGGAGTAGCTCAATGCCTAGATTAGGTGTTGATCTCCTTTTAGTTGTTCTCGTCGTTCACCCTGTTTCATGAATAGAACTAGGGAAAGTACAGGAGGGGACTACAGTATATATATGTAAGGAGGCGGGTTTAGGGGAGGCTCCTATACTATAGGGCTGGTGTGGGAATACATATGATCAGGTAACATGAGGTGTCCATGAGGTAGTTGTGAGGCATGACATCACTGATGATGTCATAGCCTAGACCGATGAGGTCATAGCTCCAGGCCCTATGATGACATCATGTCATGTGACCAGTCTAGGTGCGGTCCTAGACCCTAAGCCTAGCTGTGGGGTTGTCACGTGAGATGCTACCCAATAAGATAAGATAAGCATCCAGTGTTATAGTAATCATATCATGAATCCTATAACATTTGATATGCTCAAAAAGTAGTTCACTATGGCTCCTCTTCTCGCCTTTCCTGATACTTCCAAGGAAATGTGTGTAGAAACTGATGCCAGCAATATTGCTACTGGCGTGGTTTTATCCGTCCTGGGGGAGGATGGCTCATGGTGCCCTTGCGCTTTTCTCTCTCACTCTTTTTCTTCCACAGAATGCAACTACCCAGTTTACAACAAGGAGTTGCTCACTATTATTCACACACTCGAAGAGTGGTGACATTATTTAATCAGCAAAGCTAATTTCGAGATTTGGACAGATCATAAAAATCTCGAGTATTGGAAAAAACTGCAGACACTCTTGGGCTGCCAGGCCCGCTGGCATGATCTACTGCAAGAATTCAACTACACCCTTATTTACAAACCTGGTACCACGAATGGACATGCCAATACTCTCTCTTGGCACCCTGATCATGGCAACGCCGTCAACAAGTTAAATGAAAACATTACTGTCTTTCCCTCCACTGTTCTCCGCTCTTTCTCTCTATCTATCCCGGTTGAACTAACCTCCACTGACGCTCGCTTTCCCTCAAAGGGCTCTCCAGATGTGGCAGGCTTTGACCTGTATGCATCCATCAATCTTGACATCCCTGCCTGCAATCAATGCCTGATCCCCACCCATGTCAAGATCCAACTCCCACCTGGTACCTACAACAGAATTGCACCACGATCGGGTCTCGCCCTCAAGCATAAAATTGACATCATGGCCAGAGTCATTGACACTGATTATAGGGGAGAATTGGTGTAATTCTGTTCAACCACTCTAATTCACCCTTTCACATTTCCAAATTCGACCACATCGCACAACTAATTATCAAAAAAATAGAAAACCCCACATTGAAAGAAGAAAAGACTCTAGAAGAGTCACAACATATCGATAAAGGTTTTGGCTCCACAGGAGTCAAAGCTATTTCCTTCATATCTCTCTCCCTGAATTTTGAAACTAAATTATCCTTGGAATCTGCTAGATTGGACATTGATGTATCAACAAATACAAATACTACACTTCAGAAAAACTCTTCAGAAATTTGAACAGCATTATTTTTGTACCACCTTCCCTTCACATCAAGTTAATCTCACTCTTTCACAATTCTCCAGTCATTGGTCACCCTGGCCATGACTGCACCATTTTTTCTATCAAACATTTTTACTGGTGGCCCAGTGCAGCCAATGACATTGCTTCTTACATAGACCACTGTCAGACATGCTCTCTCATGAAGGGTTCATCAAAGCCACCAGCAGGAAAACTCATGCCCCTTCCTGTTTCCTCCCATCCGTGGGAAGATATTTCATTTGATTTTGTCACAGGACTACCCCTTTCAAACAGCTTCAATTCTATTGGGGTAGTCGTCGATCGTTTTTCCAAAGAGATTGTTTTGTTCCCCTGTTTAAAAACCACTTCTTCTTCAGACGTACAGTGGCTCAAATAAGTGTCCCAATGTTGGGCCATTTTAGAAAGACTTTATAATTGCAAGAGAACTAAAAGAAATCAGCTCTGACCCTTGCAGGGTCATCAATAGCCTTAACTCGTGCCCTACAAATGAGCCCTTAGGCATGTGGTTTGGCTGTCATAGCACTGAGATATAACAATTTTAAAATGACATGTCATTGGGACACTTATTTGAGCAACATTTCTACTCTGTAATTTTAGTACTTT